>CM046834.1:4598556-4752510 GCA_025618425.1 Heliocidaris tuberculata
GGGCAAAATATCAGTGTGTGTAGTTCGTCATCAATCTCTCCTTCCTCACAGACGGTGCATATTCTGAGATGTATTGGTGTTTTCTCAGGCCTTCAGTGCCTTCCTGTTTCTATTGCTAAATTATGACAGCTTATTCTGAAGCGGCATATATTTCTTCGGAGTCGAAAACTTTTGATAACATGAAGATACTGTTCCTGTTTAATATATGACTTAAATTTCCTGTAAGTTCTCAGTTTATTCCCCTCCCCACTATTATCTACATCACTCTGCAGATCTGTGATGAATTGGTTTTGAAAAATATCCTTCATAACGGAATTTACTTCACTACTGACAACCCCTTCACTTCAGTTAAGTCTACAACATCAATACATTTATTGTTTTCATCAAGATATAGTTTACAAGCTTTCAATAACGTAGGTACATTCTTTAACCAGCATGCAGTGTTTTTTTTCTTGTCATTACTCTATTCATTTCATACGCATGGTATAACAGGGAATTACAATCAATATCTTTCATCCGTGACCAGCGCTTAACTACACAAAGAACACATATCAATTAATAAGTGGTATTCTCCCATCTCAGCCAAAATGGCTATATCATTATTTTTATTTACACCAAGAGCATATCTGAGCCACTTTAAGTGAACAGGTTCCAAAAAATGTTTGAAGAATAGTTTTGAGTGACCTACATCATTTCTCAGAAGTTTTCCAAACTCTATGACAAATGCTCCACAAACATCTGTCCCATACATAAGGATGGGTTAGACTGGAACGGACGCAAAGCTATATTTGGGGGATCAGTACCGAATGATTTGTAAAGTTTGAACATTGCTCTTTTGGATTTTTCTACTAGATTTTCGTTTGCGTTCTTGAAAGTGCCAGCAGCATTCAAAGTAAAACCTAAAATAGTTGACTTGTTTTACGACTTCTACCACTTCACCATCTATTTCAAAGTTGTCGTTTTTCAACACTCTTCCATGTTTATTACAGATGAGTATTTTTGTCTTTTTTATATATTAACTCGTAGCAACCATTTGCTGCAATATTCTTCTAACCTGCTGAGCATAGTTTTCATACCTTCTTCAGTTTTTGATATCAGAACTATATCATCAGCAAACATCAGGCAGTTTACCAGTTTCCCGTTGGGAGATCCTGGGTCTGTTCCAATCACTCCTATATCTAGGTAGGTCATTCAAGTACAAATTAAATAATGTTGGACTTAAAGTACAGCCTTGTTTGACCCCAGTATTTCTTGTAAAACAAAGTGTAATTCCATTTGTCATTTTGATACTTATTCGTAACTTTTCATACATATCAGTAACGATATCGTAAAAAAGACCTTCCCGCCAAATATTATCAAATGCTATTTTCGAATCTACAAAACACAGATGAATTTGTCCACTTTCTTCTTTCTCTTTTGTTTTACATACCTATCAATTATGGTCTTTAGCACAAAGCTTGATAGAGATATTCCCCTGTAATTTGCAGGGTCAGCTTTGGAGTCCGCTTTAGAATATCGGAATTATATAGCTTTCAGACCATTTTTCAGGAAATTCGCCACTTATGAGTAACATATCAAATACTTTTGCCAGATCTGGGGAAAAGTGATACTTTCCCGCTTTCAACATTTCATTCAGAATTTTATCACAACCAGGTGCCTTTTTGTTCTTTAATTTCTTAATACATTCAAAAGCTTCTTCTGGTGAGATTGAGAAATCCAAGGTACTAAATGTCTTTTTTAAATGACTGTCTTTTATAGACATGAACTTCAAATATTCTATTTGTTAAAGGAATTTTAGTCACTCGCTGTTCCACGTAATATTTCTATGATGGTCGACTTGATAGGTTCCCTGTAAAAGATTTATTATAATTAATAATAATTCTTTCAGCCGACTGTTGTTGAGTTTCCAAGTAAGCACAAGCAGGGCAAAAGTCAGTATACTCCTTTCTTCAATCCAGCAAACTGAATAATGAGTTTAGACTTTTGTATCTTCTAATGATTAAGCGTATTTATATAGACTTCTGTAACAACATCGTTAATTTGTCCTCGTCAGGCCTATGAAGGTCAAACTGCCTAAGTGTATTAGTCAACACTAATAAACATCGTCTATTATTTTACCGATGTATATTAATCAGACAGTAATGAAGAAAATATTTTATTGGATATGAAGCAACTTGTTCAAGAGGTTCATTTTAATCGATGGTTTACTTATCAGTACATTTCCCGAAAAAAAATCTTTATGCCTCATTCATGAGGAAATACCTTTCAGTAGCACCACATTTTCAAACGTGTATTAGGCATCGACTGCAATACTTAATAACAACGTAAAAGGGGAAAAACTTTGACGTGGAAATTATGTAATAATATAGTGCGATAATAACATCCAATAATAAAGTTACAGATATCACCGAATTCCATTTTAGCTCTCCGATTCTCACTTTTGGATAATCTGGTAAAATTAACATATATAAGAGTGATATGAATATTAAGAAGCACTATACTCACTTAAGGTTTCCTCTCTAGAAAAAACCCTTTAAAAATCTATTCTAGTTTTTAAAATAGATTTTTTAAAGGATTTTTTTTTCTACAACAACACTTCTTATGAGAGGATATGCAAAAAAACTTAATAAGTTTTTTTGCATATCCTCTCATGTCTCATGCCTCATATCGTCCTTCCCGTTGTACCGAGAAGCCATTACCGTATCTGAAAATAAAGCTCAAGGAAATAATCTTCAAAGACACAAAGAATTATTTCACCCCATCTTACTTGGGCTGCTCCCACGCATTCCTGAAATAGAAACCTGTCACAAAGATCGGTGCTATTTTCAGCCCAATGTTTTGCCGCTCAAAAGTTTGCGCACACGTTCATCCCACCTTCAGTATTTTGGGTTGCGTGGAGTTTCAGTCGATGTCGTAGCCTAGTTTATTCACCCCTATCCTGTACCAAACGACACCCAGTCACCCCCGACTCATCAACTCCATCCCCGTGTTTACGTGACAAGATATGCGTTGATGAAATTTGTTGGAGCGAGCCATTAGTGACACTGAGTACAATCTGACAGATATACGATGGTTGATAAGATACCTTTCGACACGATTTCGAAGAGAGATGTAAATGAGTGTAAATGAACGCCGAGGAGGAAGCACATTGAAAAGGACTGAATAATCTCATTGAATAAGATAGTGACGAGAGGGTGGTAATTTGAGCAAATCCTAAGTATATAAAACATCAAAAAGACAAACTACAATTTTAGCTGCATATATAACCAATAAGTATCGAAATGACGATAAGACATTAATAAAATTAGAAATTAGTTGAATTTCCGGTCTCTAGTAGACAGTAAAATGGACTGGAGAATTTAGTTAATGAAATTCATAACATGATTTTGTCCAAAATATGGTGTCGAAAACAAAAAAAAACATTTTGAAGAAAATTTAGAGGTAAATGCTACCCAATAATTATGCCGACTTGATTCTGTCGTGGAACTCTCGCATACAAAAGTGGTATTTGCGATTCTTTCTCAAATCAAATCATACCAATTATTACCACTTAACTTTCCTCCAAAATCTACACACTGTCTTCTGTGCAAACTCCTGAAGACCACTGCACACTATTTGTGACCTGCCTGGGACTACTTTTTTACAAGAAATTAACATCGGATGAGATATGGAATGTAAATTTCCTATATGAGGGACCGAATCGCAATATCAATAGTGATATTGAAATTACAGGGTTTTGTGAGCCTTCCAGAAAAGTCCTGATCGGCTGGGGCCTACACAGTTGCATGCCTGACCACCAACTGGTAGCCGACTAGGTATTTTCTCCGACGGTTAAGATACCATGTAATTTCAGTATTACGGTTTATATGACCATTCGGGACCTCAAACGGATAGTATTTTCTATATTTAAATTCCATATCTCATCCTACTGATTTCTTTCAAAATCCAGTTGAATTCCGATAGGAAGGCGGGCAGTGGTCTTTACACTTTATACCTCATTGATCAGGGGCCTCTTGAATAAAATTATGATAGAAACGAAACTTAAATCATCAAACGCAAGCTGTCTTTAAATTAACTGTGCGTTTGGAATTTGACATATTTTAATGCGTTTGATGTCCGTTGCACACAAGGTGTCATTATCCTGTGGTATAGGACTGCGTCACTAAATAACGCGGTCTTTGACGCACCTTGTTCTCATGGGAGTGCCATCGTACAAAAAATATACACATAATTAGTAGTGCAAACATTGCTTTGTTTTACTGGCTTAAAGTGATGGTAAACTGAATTTCCTAAATAGCGCCATCTTTCGACAGGATTTGATATTTGTGGGCTTTCCGAAGCCTACGCCATACCTACGAAAGTGACTGGTGCGAATAATCTGAAGAATTGAGGAGCGCCATCATACCAAGAACCAACCAACCTGTGCCTCTCATTTTCCTATCATGCCCCATTGTAGTGTGTAAAAGCTTAGAACGCACCTGCACACAATTTTCCACAGTGCAAAGTCAAAAATAATAGTTTTAAATATAAAATTTGCCTATTATCTGAATTAGCTATTTGTCAAAATTCAAAATAAAATGCAATTAATTTTCAAATTATAATCTTAAATTATCAATCACTGTAAGATGGCGCTGTTCAAGTTCTACCAGTTTAATGCCACTTTAAGCCCGACTCACACGAGGCATCATTTGGTGACGTCAGGACCACGTCACTGACTTGTACGATCTTTTGCACCTCAGAAAAAAGTGATAGCGTTTAAATAGTGATTGCATAATGCCACTTGTGAAAAGGTGCAAATTTCATGCTTGACAAGGGATTGGTATTTGTTCTGGCTAGTATCAGCGAAGTTGAGAGTCATGAAAAGGCTTAGAAATTTTCATTTTTTGATCAATAATAGAAAATTTATGAAAGAAACGGGTTTTATTCTCAGGATGTACTTACGAATCTCATCGAAAATTTTCATGCTTCATTGAGCAATTAACTACTTTATTGAATGTTTTGAAATATTAATTTGGGCGAGTTTTTAATTCAAGTTAACTTTCTTAGTCAGCCATAAAGTTTTGATTGGATATGTCAGGACATACAGAACATATAGCGTAATTATCAATTTCATAAATTGCCTTTTAATCTTTTAATGAAAAGTATATGAATATTTCTAAGCCTTTTCAAGACTCTCAACTTTTCAGATTTGTCAACCATGGATTTTGCACCATTCCACAACAATGGCTTTTGCTCACTCAAGCGTAAAATATAGTTTGATGTTTTGGTGTCAGTTGATAGGGGAGACCCTAAGCTATCCATAGGAATGAACATTTCATGAACATATTTCGAAATGTTCATTTGGGAACTCTCTTTCCAACTCTCAACTTTTAATCATTCTCACATTTGTTAATACCAGGCAGAATAAAATAACAATTCTTGTCAATAGACCGCTTCGGTAATGTATGCAAATTTTATACATACCTTTCAAACAAAGGTTGTTCTTGACAACCTGAAAGCTTGCCGGACATAGCAACAAGTAATGTATGCAAACTGGATTCCAAGCATTGAGGCTCATTTATCAAAAGCAGGTCAATGGAATAGCTCGTCACTACGTGCTCAGAGAAGAAGTGTGCATAAATTTGTATACATTACAGAACCGGTCTATTATGAATTTTGCATCCATTCGCAAAAGTCGCTTTTGCTTACTCGAGCTTAGAATACGGCCAGATTTTTGGTGTCATTTGATATAAGAGACCCTAAGCTATTCACAGGTATTGATAATTTCCTGCATATAATTTTGAAATATTTAGCTTGGGAGGCTCTTTTCAACTTTTACTTTTTTATGGGATGCACTGTATAGTTTTATACCTTATGAGATATTGTCAACAGATCTTCAATATATTCAATTTTTATACATTCGTTTGGAATGTAGAAATGTTATATGACATAAGCTCAACTTAAGTTAAGCTGTAGATAAGAAAATTGAAAATCAAAATGATTTCACCAAGAAATATAATTTATCATACTTTGGCAGGTTTTTGTAGTGACCTAAGTAATTCCAGTCAATTGTTAATACATTAATTTAGTGCTTCAATGTTTTGTGCTTTAACACATTTTTAGTCAAAATGCGATTAAACAAGTCGTCTTTGCACATAAATTACCATCCCTAGACACCCCCCCCCCCTATCAGTGATGATTAAGACGATCATTATCTTAGTACGATAACAATTTTGCCACCACATTAGTGTCACTAAGAATTCATCACACATTATGTTTTAAGTCCATCAACGAGCTTAAAATTTCCATCTCAATATGACATAAATCTAAGATCATCCAGGCGGGCAAGATGACTAAATCATCTAACAGAATCGATAGAGCTGGAGTAGAGATGATTTACATATTCCCCCTAGCATACTTGGCGTATACAATCACATCTACCATCCATTAGTATTCGTTCTGTTCGGCTTATACTGGCCATTGTATGCATACTGTATTCTCTTTTCTAGTAGAATGCGTTCCCAGACACGTTGGATGTTTCCAGCAATTTGCATTCAGTTTGTACATTCACTGTAGCATATTACTTAGAATTGAAAACACGTTCTTAAGACCGGTTTAAGATAATTATTAATAATTTCGTTTATTTCAATTCAATTAAATTAAAATATTTTCCTCTACAATTAAAATGATTACGTTATACAAATTATCGCTTTATCAGTGTAAACCATAACCAAGTCCATTGAATGGTGATCTGTTATATCTAAGTTTCAATTCATATATTTGTTATGTTCCTGTTCTTAATTTTCATATGTACCTTATAAAAAAATTGTAAAAGATGTATATGTTTGTGGAAATCAATAAAACTTTGAAACTTTGAATAAATAAAATTCAGCTCAAAATGGTTTGTTGAAAAATCAATGTAGCAGCCATAGGACTGAACCGCGCAAGATTGATACATAATAATGCGCATTAATAAAAGTATCAAGACAATACAATCTAATGACAAATGTATGTCCAGTGAACGACTGCAATCTTAATACACTTGCCAAAAATATGACTTAAAAATAATAGATTAATGAGAAGGAGAAATACATAAAAGTTTCAATGAAAGAACTATTTTTAAACAGTCCACTGGAATTTTAACATAGATATTAGTCACTGTATGAATAGTAACATCAACATTTAAACTACATCATAGACGAACAAACACAATTCTAAGGAATTTTTTTTTTTTACAAGACTGTGTTTAGAGACTTCGCAGACTATGTTCATTTAGTATTCAGCCTATTGGCATGGTTCAGCTAACTAGGCATTGTATGCATACAACATGTCCCCTTTCAGACGTGCGCTCATCACAACCCGTCTCCGGAAATTAATATCGAGGCTCTCAGCCAGTCCCCTGGGAGTACACTCTCTCCCTCATCCTTAAAAAGTGTGTCATAATCTGGCGTAGATAGGGGTGAACTCCACGTTAGGAGGGGGTCATTCGCACCCGCTCATCCACTCCTATGACTGTCATCACCCCTCCCCTCTTTTACATATAAAAAGTTTGATGTTAATATATTATGTCAACATACTTATTGGCACGTACAAGGTATTGGTCATGTGTTGTCCTATACATTACAAGTATTATGGAGTAATGAAGATTAATGGTTGTGAATTGCATCAATCACTGGCGTAAATCCTGGGGGGATGGGGGTATATATATCCCCCCCCCCTTTTTAAGGGAGGGGGATGGCCTGTACAAATATACCCCCACTTTTCAAAGAAGAAATAATATTTTAATAAATCATTTAGTGATTTTTATCTATAAATCTATCATACCCGACTGTATAGTAGTAATATTTCTGTTTGAAATGCTATTAAAAACCAAAGATAGGGTTATAATTCCGATTTGTCCGATTCCGATTCTCCTGTGTGTAATCACGTTCGAAAATTTCAGCAAAAGATTTCGATCATCCCCCCCCCCCCCCCTCCTCTAAACGGATTTACGCCGATGGTATCAATATACTCAATATCTGGTCTAATCCAAGGTGTCGTAGGATTATCATCTTAGTATAGTGACCAGGTATACTAAATCTTAGATCGTGTGGTTGGCAACGTGTAGAACACAATAGCTTGGACTTGCCCTATGTGTTATACAATATATGTATATTATGTGATATAGGTATTATAATTATGTACCAAATAGCACATGACCTAAATGTAAATTCTTACATATGTAAAGAAGTTGTTTCACTTAGTGGTAGATTATACATTATAGTGATACCATTTTCAAGACTTGACTTGTAAATAATTATGTACTTTATAGTTTACTATCAATTTACAGGTAGTTTATAACTTTATTTCATTCACTATTCTTACAGAGTAGGTCTATCATTATTTTATTACCAAACTACTCACTTTGTATTGTTAATCTTATATTATACGTTTATGATTATAATCATATCCAGAAAGGGATTCGAAGAGTAAAGAAGGTACTAAATGCAGTTTTATTATTATTATTACTATTATCATTATTATTATTATTACTATTATCATTATTATTATCATTATTATTATTTTTATTACTATTATTATCATTATTTAAGTGCTCTTAAAAAAAAAAACTATAGCATTACACTAAAAAAAGGGGGGGGGGAGTATTATACATATTTGTCATGGCTATCAATACCGTCATCCATGTTTTGTTATTATTGTCAAAAGAAGATCAAGGCTGTGTTATTATTGTTTCATCATTATCATTATTTTCATTTTTGTTGTTGATACTATCATTCATCGTAATTAACTTATTCACGATTCAAACATTATAAAGAATATTACATTTGTTCAACATCTTTTGCCTAATGTCAGTAGACCAACTGGTAGTTTTACAGTCCGAAAATAAAAACGTTCTGAAACTCTATCGAGAAGAAACAATGTCTTATATTTTGCTCTACAAAATATCAAAGTAAACATTAGCAGTTGCCTCCAAAATGATAAAGATGCTTGAAAATATTTTAGAGGTCATATTGTGTTACATCCCCAGTGTCGAATTTAGGGGGGGAATTTCCGGCCTGTGCCCTCCCCCCCCCCCCTTTTGAAAGAAAAGTGTACATTGTGCCCCCTCTTTTTGAAATTGTGCCCCTTTTTTTTTTTTTTTTTTTTTTTTTTGTTGCTTGTCAGAGCATTTTTGAGGTATACTGGACCAAAAAAATCTGATAACTTTTTTTTTTGTCAGAAAATTGTCGGAGATTTGTGTGCCCCCCCCCCCATTTTTTTTTTTTGCACAAAATCCTGGATCTTCCCCTGCATCCCTGGTCTTTAGATGCATCGTTCATCACACAAGTATTAAACTTATTATTAAATATACAAGTAAAAAACACAAATTTACTCCATTTCTGCTATATGTGAAAAGAATATACATGTCATATATTATGTCATGCAATGTGACACATTTAGGATAAGAATAGAACTGCTTTGTTTTCTTGTTGTTGTTGTTTTTTTTTTTGTTGATCATCTTAAAGCAGTCAATGATAACTTTGAAAACATAAACAGTTTGGAGATTCATATCTATAATGTCACTTAAAGAAGACGCTCTCATAAAAAATTTTGGCCAATTTTTTGCGATATACTATTGATCACCGTGGTAATCTTTATTGTTTATTATTAGGCATATTTATATATAGTGTATAAATAATTATATGTATATAATTCTTTAATGGCTCTTTGTCTCATCACCTTACACTACTTGTACATAATCTGATAATTCATATTTCATAAAAGAGCATATGAATTATGAGTATTTTCTTTTTGTTTTTGTTTATGTTTTGAATGCTATACTCACGATATAATTATTGTTCTGTTTTTGTCATAACTGTGTTACTCCTATTATTAGTAGTATTATTATTATTGTTGTTGTTGTTGTTCTGATTATTGATGTTATATTGATGGATATGTCAATGAAGTTCAATGAATAAATACATACATACACACATGTCTTTAAAATGAAGTTTAATATATTATAGTATCAACAGTCTGTGATAACTTATATAAGCACTAAGGCAAAGCTGTCTGAATGCATCTCAAGAATTAAAACTGATGAATGCGGAAGAGGAATCATGCCCTTATAAGCTTTTTAAGGGGATTCCCCCAGGTACCTGGGAGGGACTTTTTAACTCCAAAATGGTATGACCTGCAAAAAAAAGTGGTCCTCCCATTTTGGGGGTGTCTTTTCACTATAAAAAAAAAGAAGAAGATAAAACAACAATTAATTCGGGAGGATGGTTTTCTCGAACCCCCTAAGATCCCCCGGATTGTACGGCCCTATATAGGAATACAAAATATTTAATAGAATGTCAAGTTCACTATTTATAGCGCCATCCATAGTGTCATTTGCAAGAAAAGAAGATACCGGCAGTATAATGTATTAGCAAACGAGTTATCAAGTTGATCCCAAATGTCTGATTACTCCCACGTATCCTCTCCATATCATACCCTACATCCGCCCCCATCGACTTGTGAGAAATTTCATGCAAAGAGCAAGCGATATTACAATATTGGGGAGCAGACACAAATCAAACTGATTGTTCAGTGAGCCGCAAAGTCAGTTGCATAGCAGCCTCGCAGCTAATGTATACTACCACGGAGCATTGTCAGACATAAATTGAGGTGCTTTTTGATTGACTCCATTGATTTTATTCAAGCTCTCCTTTCTGCTTTGAAATGGAGATATTGCATGGCACTCAGAAAATGATCAGGCGATCCCTCTCCCTCTCTCTTTACCGCGAATTATATTACTGATAATGTGAGAGCTAGTTAATTAAAGGTACAAATTCAACGAGGATTGAGAGTTTTATGCATTTTACATTTTAAGGGTGGAAAGGAAATGGTGGAAAGTGGGTTTTTAATTTGTATTATGGTGATTCGTTATTGGCTTCGACTGACATTCTAACTTTTGTTCAGACTTCGTTGTCACATTTCGAATTCAGTCATGTAAATTTGTATTATACAAATACAAATTTACATTGATTACTTTTGTAGACAAATCTTAATATTGTGCCCTTAATATTCTACACCGAGAACAACTGTCAATAAAAGAAAAAAATCTTAAAATTCACCAATACTGAACTAATGAAAAATATACCACTTTAAGGGTAGATAAGGCGTATATATTTATATGCTTCCCCATGCCAAATATCTATACAGCTTAGGTGATAAAAGTCCGGCACAAACCCTTCATATGTAAATGATGTCTTTTTGTGTTTCTTCCTTACACTTTAATCAACACTAACAGTTAAGAACACACACACCTCGTGTATTGCAATGTGCCAGCAAACAGCTCTGTATCCACCAAACGTTCAAATTCAAAAGCTTTCATCTTAATAATCTTCCCTCTCTTTTTCTCTGACGCATTTTGCGAGAGCATTTCTTTTTACTTCTTTTATTTCTTTCCCAATCAACTAGATGTATATTTTTCGCCCGCGAAGCATTGTCACTGATCAGGTTACACCAGCTTCGAGTCGCCAGCTCTCTCGCGGCGCCACGGTTAGCCTTGCGTTCATGCACATTCGCTTTACAAATAAATTCGCCTAGGCACTCCCGATATTATCAGTCATTCCTTTCATAATATAATTGGCACATGAATAAAGTAGATTTATGATATACAGTATTTATGATATACAGTATTTCTCTACGAAAGCCACAAAATATCATTTGAATATTATCCAAAATCTATTCGAGAAATAAATTTGTGCAAATTTGAAAAGGAACAATAATAAGCCAAGACGTCTATAAACAAAGCTAAGGTATGCATAGCAAACGGTATATAAGACATGACCTCTATTCCTATTGCTCTTTAAAGATATCTTGAAATCCTTTATATCATGTCTTCTCGCAGGCACATCCAAATTTTCATTTCAATGCATGAAATAAGAGGGCTTCGAACTCCCAATTCACGGACAAAATAAATATGTTAGATACGCAAATTGTCATATACTCGTTCAAAATGTAGTTAAATATAGCTATGTTAAACTGTTCTTCTTTTGTTCTGCAGAAATTTAATTTATCTACAAGATTATAGCATGTTACTTGAATTAGCATACGGTATGAGGAAGAGTATACTGTCAGGCACGATTTTTAATTTGTTTATATTTTTAAATTATATGGTGGTTTAAACACATCGAGCGATTTATACAGGATAGATAACGTTTCATCATGAAAAGAACACAGATTGGAAAAACTCATTTGCTTAAATCATCTTTTTGTTTTTTGTTTTTTGTTATTGCAAATGTGTTTCCGAATCAATAAGAGAGACAGGACATGTTGATTTTGGCTGCAGAGAAAATGCATGATACTAACAAAATAATCAGTTTCGTAACACTATACATATAATATTTTTCTCTATAATTATTCTAGCTACATTTGTTAACATCATTTTGTGTATGCAACAATTACAGTTTTACAAATATAATTATAAGTTTGTTATATATAATTTAATTACATTTCTTCTTTTGCATTTAAACCTGTATTTCACTACATTACTGGTACAGGTACAGGTAAAATAACATAATTTTCAAAAGCCAATACATGCATGTATATCAATGAGGTGAGATTTACCAAATTAACATGAAGCTCTAATACCATTCCATTTGCAAAATATAATGACTTCCTATTCCCGAGATGCCTGATGTGAGTACCACTCTAATTAACTTCATAATGTCGCCCGAGATACACCTAAGGGTTACTATGGAAGCGATGTTTCCTATTGTCGTATGTTTTATAACATCGTCGTTTCTGCTCGCAGATCACAGTGGTGCAACATCGTTGGGTTTGTTCACACCAGGCAAATAATAAGATTTGATAAATGGTATATTTATTTCACTAAAATATTGTTGTTATATGTGTCGGCATTTAAAAAAAAAAAAATTAATTAAAGCGGCAAGTGAGATTCAAAAATATACCTCATGTTATTTTTTTCGAGGGTGAAGTCTTTCAGTAGACCGCTTCGGTAATGTAAATGCAAATTTCATACATACCTATCAAACAAACGTTGTTCTTGACAACCTGAAAACTTGCCGGAGGCTTGTTGGACATAGCAACAAGTAATGTATGCAAACTGGATTCCGAGTATTGATACTCATTTTAAAAAGCAGGTGAGTGGAATAGCTCGTCACTAGGTGCTCAGAGAAGAAATGTGCATAAATTTGAATACATTACAGAACCGGCCCATTTGATGAGGTATTATCCGGGAAAGCGTAGTTTGACGCTAAAAAAGTCAAACCAAAAGCGAATTTATTTGATAGGTTTAAACGGTTGCATGATATTTCAACCTAAAAAATTATATTTGCATAGCTAATTTATACTTCCATCTCCTGTATATGAAAATTAAAACATCTTGATTCATAGCAAAGAACACCTCTACCGTCAAAGGTTTATGATTTTTAAACGTGATATAAATCTACAATTTAACAAGTGATGTAGATTGAGTTTAATCCTTGATTTTTTCAAAAGACTACATCAGTGATTTAAATCAGCATTGACTTTCATCCAAAGTGACTTTCATCGCTGTCAACCTGGTTACTCCCTTTTCTAGCCACCCATATTAAAATAGAATTTATGCGAAAATGTGACAAACTATCTTTGGCTAGGGCTGTCCTCCAATTTTGAGACTATTGTTCCGAATGCTAATCACATTAGTCTGTTGAGTTACCTTGGATGTAGTAATTATAGTCGCATATGAGTAACATATCCCGTTAGGTTGACTAATCGAGTAAATTTAGATACTCTGTTCACAATGTGAGAATATTAAAACAGCTTGCAATTAACCTGTAACGGCATCGCGATACAACTGAACGCATGTTAGTTCTTTTGTCATCTCTTTATTCAACATTATGATTAAACGAAAGAACATAATTATGGACGTGTAATCATAGTTTCAAAGACTGAACAAGTTTACGTCCAGTTCATGCAGTAATTAATAACATGTAGGGCATCATGATATGACTTAACATTACAATAAAATAATGATATACACATAAACAATATCAATATACTGCACGTCAATTGTTCTTAAGAAAAGCAGTGTTGGCAAAAGGCCTTGGGTAGATGATTTGCATGATTTTCTTACTTGAGACACGCCTAGGCTATAGTATAATAGAGACCTTGGTTACCAACTACTGATGTTACCTGTTATGCAAAATGGCATCTCTGTGGATAAAATCCACTTTGCATACATTAATTGTTCCTATGTCTAGTAGGGCTCTGGCAAGCTTTCGATTCTCCGGGAACAACTTTTGTTCAGACTGATACAAACTACCTGTGTGACCCATATGTGTTCGCCAAATAGACCTGTTCACAAATAGATTCAAATTTATGGATGTTTCTTTCCTGGGGACCTAGTAACGAGGTATTCCATTATTCCGTTATTAATGAATGAATACTTGGAATCCAGTTTGCATACATTACTTGTTGCTATGTCTGACAAGCCTCTGACAAGCTTTCAGGTTGTCTAGAACAATCTTTGTTTAAAAAGTATGCATAAAATTTTAATATATTTGTAAACAGGTCTATTACAAAACAATTGAAGGTGGCTATCCATTCATTGAATAGACCGGTTCGGTAATGTATTTAAATTTTATGCATACCTTTCAAACAAAGGTTGTTCTTGACAACCTGAAAGCTTGCCCGAGGCTTGCCGGACATAGCAACAAGTAATGTATGCAAACTGGATTCCAAGTATTCATTCATTCAAGCAATGAGGCTCAATTATAAAAAGCAAGTTAATGGAATAGCTCGTCACTAGGTGCTCAGAGAAGAAATGTGCATAAATTTGAATACATTACAGAACCGGTCTATTTGATCCAGAAATCAACTTAGTTTTGAACTTGTTGATTTGTTGGAATCCATCATAATGTGAACATCTATATACTAATTATGTATGTCAAATCTCAGGATGGTCGATTTTTATGCTTGATCGAGGTTTCCTTGGCATAGCATTTACAACCTATGTGTGCAAAATGCATTCTGAAAATTGTTGAAGAATACCCTTCACTAATGAATAAAATAATCTAGGGAAGAGCGTCCATAAACTTGAATTTATCACAAATAGCCTGTTGGCATGCCATAGAATGGAAAATAGCCAAAACCAGGTTCTATTAACTGCACCTCAACGCATATATACGGAGTATATATATGGGTAAGATTTAATACATCAAAATGCACGATGCAGATTACATTCATTCCATTGAAAATTATCCGTCAATAGCGGACCTTCATTTCGTAATTTCTCAACGAACGAATCATGAATAAGAAGTGAACGTCGTTTTGTAATCTAAAAAGCCGGAAGGCGGCGCCGATGGCTACTTGCATGAGAATAATTGATCTAGATCTGCTCTTGAAAATTCTTTGCATCATGTTTGAAAAGCCATCTTTTGACATTATTGTACGCATTTCCGATATCATATCGAATGACTATAATTCGGTAAGCTTTTGATTAGCTACCAATGGTCATGATTTAGGCCTATAATCATCACACACACCGCACTAATAAACCTAGTGAATTAATCATTACCAACATCGGTCAGAAGGGTGCATCGTCAACATAACTTTTATCGCTATTACTCCAGTGACATGTAGTGTGTTGTACGACACATGCTCTAGCGATGACTGCTCCATATTTTTTTAACACTAACCAAATCCCTAACCGGACGTGACAATAAAACCGACACTAACCCTAACCGGATGTATACATTCGCTCCTGCGACAATTACTCCGGTCTAACTTTGCCATGTCAATCGTAAACCTAAACCTAAACCTAACCCTAACCCTAACCCTAATGCTAATCTTCACATTGTCCTGAACAAAAAAAAACACCAAAAAATCATGACCTTGACCTTAACCTTTGACCTTTCGAGATATACTGTGGAGCAAATGTCGTAGGAGCAAATGTCGGCGCCCCACCCTAACCTCCAACCTAACATAGAACCCAATCGCAATATCAATCCTAACCCGTTGTGCCTATATGATATTTGACGAAAAAAAGGTAATGACACAGGAGCAATGTGTAGGATCACCATGTATTGAATTCAGATAGAATCATAATTATATGTTTTAATCGCTCTACTTAAAAATGAGCGCATGATTATTACGTGGTAGTTCAAGGTATACGTGCTGGTGTCACATCGAGGACCCTGGCCCAAGCTATCAATTCTTGATTAGGTAATTCCCCTCTGGGATGACACAGACAGGTCTACTACTTACTGTTTACAAATCGACTCGTGGTCTAGCTCGCAGCTCCTCTTCTGATGATGATTCGTTTTGTGAGTCAGTTTTTGCCTGTGGCAATGCCAGTGCTGGACTTATTTCTATAGGATGAATATTTGATCGGGTGAGAAAGGATTTTGAGGGTGCCTTTTTCCAGTCATGTTCATGCACCCTTGCAGATTCCCGCTCCTCTCCAAGTATGTCAGTGGCAATAGAAACTGGTGATTTCAAAACTCCCAGCACAATATTGCATGATCCAGCAACGATCGGACTTCGGACCGGATATCTAGCCAGCAGACATCCCACTCGACAATATTATCATTGCATTCAGGGCCTTTATTCTTTTAGTGTTTGATGCATAAAATACTGAAATAATAATCGTAGAAATAACAGACTCAAGACTAAATATCGTTCAGCGTTAAAATGCAAAAGGTGCTCTGGAATTGCAGTTGCGATATGGAATGCCAATGCTGTGCTCTGATTAAATCAATGATACACACAAATTATATGGTCTAGATTTGTCAATATTACTGACAATCTAATTAAGAATTCAAAGTCTCCAATTGGAAAAAAATTTCATAAAAACTTACTTCGAATCAATTTGGCAACCTTCTACTTTACAATGTACAAACTGCAGTCTGATACGAGTTCTAATTTAACGATCTAAGATGATCTTTAAAAAAAAAACGATCTAAATTGGAGACTAGGAGACAATTACATGTCGGGTTAGTTATTTTCCCTCCTGGCTCGGTTGACGAGGCCCGCATGATTCATACTTGGCTGCTCCCCCCTGCCCGGAATCGGAAAGGTGACCATTCATTATGCCAACTTTATCGTTAGGGAGCTTAGCTTCCTATGAGGAGAGAGTCCCGAGTGCCAAGTTACATGAAAAACCTCATCCCATGGTGTTATCGCATACAGGGAAAGGCCACTAATCAATTTCATATGTCAATAATTTCATCCCTCATAGTATCTCGATTAGTCAGCGTTAACGCATAGTGATAAATGTCCGATATAGAGGTGGCAAGTGTTCCTTTTAATTTTTGTGTTTTTGCTAGTATATTCAGTGGAGGTCCAGGGGGTCATGGGGTCCGGACCCCCTTTTGGGGGCGATGGGGTTGCTTGTCAGATTGGGGAGGGGACACTTTTTATGCTCGATAACCCTTATTTTTATTATTTTTTGCTAGTCAAATTTTGGTGACTTTGACCCCCCTCCTTTAAAAAAGATTATGTATTTTTTACAATATCCTAGATCCACCCCTGTATATTGAATAAGAGGTTGACTATGATACATGCATGCATGCATGTTTGTAAGTTCTCGAGGTAAAAAATGAATTTCAACATATAGTTGTTTTGCTTACATAAAATGCACTTATACATGTAATACTAAATAGTGTACGTATATCGAAGGTGAAATATCCCCCAAAGGATCCATCAAATCCGATTGTTCTGTATGACGTTTATGGTACTTTTACCACTTGGATTTTTAGAATTACATGTTCAACTTTTATCGTCAAAATTAGTCAGGAATTGTCTTTTTTGTTGTTGTTGAATTGGGCGAAGGTTTCCCAAGAATAGACAATGACGCGCAATGAAACATGTTGTATAGATTAGGTGGGGAACGTGTAAACTCGTGACGACCTCGGAAAACTGAGACAGACCTGGGGAACATTGGGAAAGAAAAACTTAATGCAAACTCCCCGGTGTATATTTCGTGCGCAATCAACTTACGTATATTGACATGATTGAAGGTTTTTTTTTGTTGTTTTGTTGTTGTTTTTTTTGTTTTTTTTTGTATGAAATTATTATCCCAAGGCATTTCACAGTTAGCAAGCATGTTTTAATTCAACAGATAAGACTTATTTCCCTATTATATCATAACATATCAAATACTGATGTAATGGCGTAGCACGTTGTTCAGCCATTGATGGGGCACTTGCGTGATTTGGCTGTGGGGGAGGGGGCAACCGTCTTGAAATGTAGGTGAAATGTGAGAGAAGTAATCAGTCGAGTGAGGGGAGGGTGTGGGAGGGGTCGTAAAATATTTTTTTCACTATGCTTCCCCTCCCCCTCTCTCTCTACTTCTTTCTTTCTTTCTTCCTTTTTTTCTTTTTTTGCCATTCCAAGGGGCACGTGTCTCTTCCCCCATGGCTACGCCACTGTCTTGATGTGTTGAATTATGACCTAAATGACAATAACAGTGATGTCATTCTAGTGTCATTTACGTCATTGGTGTTTGTATTATTGTGTGTTTACATTTACAGCATAATTCGTGCACTTCTGATGCACTTTCGACTCGGGTTGCTTGATATATACATAGAGGTATACTTCAAGTGAAGTCCTGATGGCTCCGTGTACAATGTCAATAGAGGTTATCTAACGCGCAATCACAAGAAAATTGGTGCCACTCTCGAGGCTGGTTTAGTCACACACCCATCATTAACCCGTGATATTGAGGCATCCACGAGGCCCGTGATATTAAGGCATCCATGGGGCATGGATGAGTGCTTCCCCAATAATGGAATCATCACATTCGATGAGTTCTCCATCAGGACTGGGGCTGATGGGGCTACCACGCAACGTGAACACGCCTCGTATATCATTCTCCATCAGCATACGATATCTTCAACCCCAAGTAAACGCCACTTGCTCACCAAGCCATATTGCTTTTAGAAGTAACGTCAACCACTTTCAGAGCTCATTTTGATGAGACGATAACGACTGTTTCTATTCGTATTCTAAAACAGAAGGTGGCAGAGAGTATTATGTATCCTTCTCTAATCGTTAGAAATACAATGATCATAAACGGTAATGATGAACTTTTTCAAGCACATTAATCATTTAGAAACATGGAACAGTACCACATTTCTAATCTCCATATTGAGTCAATTCAGACGTATACATTAATGAAATTAATTAATCTACAGTGTTGTTTTAATAAAGGTCACAGATAATTTACCTCTTTTTCTTAACTATAGCCAAAGGTTTGTATTTCGATCCGACGGGGACATTTCAGAATTCGTTAGTGATTGCGGCGCCAATTTCCAATGAAATTTTAATGCAAAACCGCGAAAGCATGATCTAATGCGCAATGCATTTTGAAAAAAAAAATGGAAAGTGATGTATAATATTTAAGAATGGTGATATTTATTTAATGTATCGGATGATTTATAATGTTCATCTTGAAACTAACTGAATAACGCAAAAGGTCGAGGAGATAAATGCTACGATTTGTATTATCACAATCAAAAGTCTGATCTTGTATAGAAGTAAATGTAGCCTATTCTACTTCAGACTACAACTGATTCTTAAAACTTATTCCTTTCAAAGAGATATTTCTGCATGAAATAATAAAAAGCGTTGTCAATGAACCTAGGCTATTCCTGTATTAATACACAAAGTCTATATTGCAAATTGTCATGGACCAATACAAAGGAAAATATTACTTAGCGGTTTAATTGGAAAGGCATAAATGCGGATTGCGAAACAATAGAGCCAATTACATTAAAATCACAACAGTTCAGCACGGGTGTCCAGAATATGAAATGATGTTCATACGCAACATAATTAAAGCTTATGCATGTACCAAACACTGCGTAGTATGCCCGTTATTGTCTGTGTCTTTTCCCCCTCCTCAATCTCATGTCTCCCCCAGGCGCAAGCACGCTTTCATTGTTCGGCGTCAAAACACTTGAATAATGACCGTGGACTACACACGATGGAAAATGCTTCAATCGCGACAGATGTGGAACATTGCCTGCTTCAATAAAAGTCCCTTTCAGCGAAATCCACTTCACATTAACAAAGGAACACTCACATTTTTATTTTACGTCCAGCGACAGAGCGAGCTATCCCCCTCCTGCACATCACGTGTACACATGCATGCAGGTTCGGGGAAGAGGGGGGGGGGGGGGGGGGGTGTCAGCACCCTACAAGAATTGTTGGTATTGTAGTGAACTAAATAGTACACTCTATCTAATATTTACAATGAATAGGAAATCCAAGCATTGAAACTTAACATTTTTTTCTTGGGCCTTTTCTGTGAATATGGTATCCATAGGCAAACTCAAAAGAGAAGTAACGACAATTCTCCTATAAGCAAGTTGCGCTATAAGAGGGTGGGACTAAGGTGGGTAGAGTTATTGAATAAAAGGGTTTTGAATTAAAGGGGATGAATATTGATATAAAGAGTGGTGCAAGTTGTACATTTGTCATTTATAATACAAAATCAATAAAGATACGGTAATGTATTCAAGGATGCATTCCACTTAAACTTTTTAAAGGTCATACATAAACACTGAGAATATGGCCTATTTCGCACCAGATTATCCTTTAATAACTATGGCTAAAATTGCAACCACAATACAATATTCATGATGGAACCACATTCTGAATTTCGATAAGTCCATGAAGTTTTATATCGACCAGATCCGACCCTGCTTGCCTGGCCGTCTCGCTCGAATGTCAGTTAGCTCAAGATTCTTGTCACGCACTACCACATGGTACCGGAGGACCCCATCTGACTACATAATCAGCTTGAGTTGTTCTCCCAGTAGTTTTCACACCGTATCAGTTCATGTCTGACTAGCTCTCTCGAGATGTCTTCTCAACATACCCATGAAACTTAATTGATGTGACTGGCAAGTGTTGCTTCATTCCACTGTAATATTTTGACAAGCATTATAAATAGATCACAATCACTTGATAGCCGTTAAACGCTTATCTGCCAAATGCTTTCCCGAAGTCAGCGGAAATGAAATTTAATATCCCTCATTGAAAATAAGCGTTTCGAGTTGAGTACTGGGGAAAATGAAAACAAATCGTAGGCGTTTAATGCGCTCAGATACATAATGTATCGCCACTCAACTATTCATAAATGTATGTAAATCACCGTATGAATGATTTTTCAACAGATGCAGAGACGAACTACTGCATTCACCTCTTACATATTATCGTACAATTGTACAGACCCTTTTTGTTGTATATCCAAATGAATACTTCTCCCATAATCACAGTGACCATACATAATTTTCATTCATCTTTTTAAAACAATAATATAATTTCTATTGTCGATAGACAATTTGCACGGAACAACTGCTGCTAAGTCAGATATGCCTCATATAAGTCTTTTTAGATTGTTAAAAAGGAATCATTGAAAATGACCAGGTTTAAAAGAGGACATTTGTTGGAAAGCTACTGTATATATGAGTAAATTGTTGAATGAATTGACTAAACATTTATTCGAATGAATGAAGTACAAGTATTTGAGTAATTCATAGAAAGTGATCCATGCAAGTTAACGTCAGTAATTATAATGTTTATGATTGAATGCAATCATTAAGTTCACGGCATAATTGGCGTTGGCAGTAGAAAATGGCTAACAGTTGAGATTATTATTAATGAGTTACCGATGTGATTATGAAGAAAGTGTAATGAAGTGCAAGACGATCGTATATAAATATAGAGTTTACGACAATTGGCGCTTCCTTATAAAAGTATAAATGTTTTATTCACTTTGATGTAATTTGTAATGTATCGATTTCTCTGCATGATATCTTAGCATAAGTTTCATAAACATAGAGAAGTGTGCCAGATCTGGTACAATTTATCGAATTACAGCTTCATACATTCAGCAAGATATTCATATGCATTTGACACACTCAACCCAGGTATACTCTTAATAAGTGGGTACCTGGTAGGATTTATTTCTTGAAATCTACTGTTTCTGAGTGTGTTGATGACGATTACCTGAACTTTGTCTCTATATGTGTTCCGATAGGGACAAAATCTGAAATGCGTTATACAAAACAAAATATCATTCTTATTTTAAACTTATACACGATCAGGATGAGCCAGTGCATCATGATCCTATAAAAGTTTATAATAAGAATTGAAAAAAAAAATGACCTGTGGACAAAATTAATCTTTGACATTTCAATAAAAATCTAATTTCTATACAAATCATAATCAGACAGAAGTAAGTCCAAGGTATTTTATCTCATACGTTACCAACCACATCTAAGATTTTTAGTAATCTAACTGTATTAACCCTTTCGATACAACTGACCACATTTTGTGGTTTGGCTCAATAACTTTTTGATTCAGAGCCCTAAAAATGTTACCAGATACACGAGAAGAAAGAGCAAAACTTTCTGCACACACTATGTCCATTTTTGTTGCATGACCATATTGCGTTTGATCCTAGGAATTTTAAAGAGGAGAATAAGCATTAAAATCCTTAAATTGGCTACACATCTAGAGGTTCAATATCATTGATTTTTATCAAAATTTGCAATTTTTTCAACCTTTCGCCGAATTTCCTATTTATGTTGTTTTCAAAGACATTACATTTTATTATAACCATGTAGCATTGAAAGAAAAATATTATTGTTGCCAATTTGAAGGAAAAAATGTGATAAATTTAGCCCTTAAATAATTCCTGTCATGAAAGGGTTAAGGTTGATAGGCCTACTAGAATTTTGATTACTGTAGACGAAATATGAAGTATAAAAAACCGGTTTGATATCAATTCATGTTCAGAACTTATTAACACCTAATTACCAAACACATTCGACTTGCCAAGGGGATTAATAATGGATACTAATATGATGGATTGGATAGTTTTTAAATATAAATCTAGTTCGAATCGTTCTAAGTATAAGCCATTGCATTTGCCTTAGTTGTTTTTTTTTCTACCAGTCAAAAGTAATCTATTTTTAATGATTTAAATAGACATCATAATGATATTGTAAACAATTCACCGACGATCAATTTCCTGCCGAGCAGGAATTTAGTCACCGATCATAAGTTGTGCTACTGCTGCATTCTTAGTTTTTCTTACAATGTAATATGCATTATGTTTAACATGGTTACAAAACAAGTTTCCATGACATCCGCATGTAAGCACTGATTGGGTGGCAGGTTTTAACATTTAGTAAGGCTTAATATATGGTAGTGGATCCTATTTCCGAACACTTTTCAGAAAATCAACGGTAGCAAATAAAACATCAAATGAATATCTGTCAAACTTACATAATGAATGTGTTTCTATATAATTAATGCCCAATGTATCACTTAAAATTGTCTAAGAATCTGTACTTGTTAGAAGCGCACTTTTTGTATTATGCTGAATCATCGTATGCAGAGAAAAAGTGGCCACAATGTAATGTGATTATTGCAGGTTATTGGAGTCCCTGGGAAAGTGGGTCGCTATATCATCAATATGTTGTATACAAGGGTAACACTTCAAAAATTATCTAAGGATTTGCTTTTGAAACAGGTTATTTTGTTTCAAAAGTGTGCTCAGAAATTCACAGCATGTGATAAACATCATTAGTCTAAATATCTGACGAGGCTTATTCACTTAATCCTGCTCAGGGAAAAATCGGCAAAATCAATCAGCAACATGAGTTCAAAAGGAGAATACAAAAAAAAAAAAAAAAAAAAAAAAGAGATGAGAGTGCGTAGCTTATATATGAATACATTGTTTCCTTACACAACAATTATATATAACACATTCAGTTACTTCACAAATAAGCGAAAGTTGCTATATCTGTGATGATTTACATTCTATTTTTGCTTTATCTGTAATCCTCTCGGCAAATCCGATGACTTTTGTGTATTTGTAAGTACTCAGAAAAATCCCGAGTAATTCAACAATAAAACCAACCAATGGTCTTCTCTCCGTTCAGAAAATGGCATAATGCCAACATGTTGACTGTGGACAATACATACCTTGATTACTCTTTGAGGTGCTAATAAGCTCATCGAAGCTGATCAAGGTATAATGAAGCTGTTGAAAATCTCATCGGAATGCTCTTAAAATAATTCTTGGAGTCAACGACCACCCTTAGATACCATCCATGAACCATTAGATAATTTTGATCTCCACTTTGTAACGATCGATGGACACTAAATGGACACTTTAAATAAGACGGATAATTCGCACAGTGTTTTATTAACTGTCCGTGTCTCAAGTGGCAAAATTAGAATGTGTGTATAAGTCCTGGATTTCTTCTGGAGCATTAAATATCATACTTCATGAAATGAGTCAATAGCTGAGTGTAGCCTAGATGCACCTGGAAACGGTCCAAATGAAAGCGGAGGGAAACCGTGAATCACTGATTAGAGTTCTTTCCAAATGTGTGTTATCAGTAGCAGACAGGATTGCGAATGTCCCGCTCCACATTACTTCCGCGCGCTTTTTAATTGCCAAAAAATGCGAATCACATTCGTATGCACAGAATGTGTCGTCTGCAAACGTTCTCATATAACCCCCAATCGAAATAAAGTAGGGTAAAATTCTGGCTACATCGATTGGTAACAGGTACCATGCATAATAGCTGTGACTTTGTAACCTCGCTCGCTCTCTCACTAACCCTTCTACCTACGCTACTGCTATTATTAGCAGCTGGGACTCTGAATATTACAGCAAATCGCACAAAAGACTCAGTCGAGAATGCATCCATATATTAATCACTCCTCCCGTCCTACGCACACAACATCAACGTCGGAAAAAGCGCCTGGGGCCCTTCCCGTTACCAAGCCTACTCCCCGGTGTCGTTGGGACTTGAATGAAAATTATTCACGGTCCTTAGTCATAAACGCTGACCTGCTCTGTCGTGTGGAAACGCAAGGAGCCGCAACAAAAGATGTGTGTTTGCATTAAACCATGTTCAAAATTGTTTCCCTTTTGAGATGGAAAGAGGGAAAAAAGTCGCGTCATAATAGAAGCTCGAATGAAACCCCGTTGAGACTTTGGAGATTGCACTTTGCTCGCTGTTCACTTCAAGTGTAACTTTTATTGTTATGTCTGAGGAAAATATCTCATAATGTTTCAAAATATAATAATACATCAGTTGTATCACAATTTCTCAAAGGGATTATCATTATGATGTATTATAAATATAAATGAAAATGAATTGGTACACCCCTTTTTGTTTATTACGAGGTAATTCTCTCTGAATATTAAAGCTTATGAAATTGACAAATAAAGAATAGTTACTGTACATCAAAGACTTTGAAGAGAGTCACAAATAATTGATTTAACATTTTGCAGAAGGCTTTATATGAAGCAATGAAAACATACCTTTTTATAGGCAAACTTATCCTCTAGGGCAATTGCCCCGGACACCTACCCCCTAACTTAACCCACCGCCTTCTGGAGCTGGGTAGTTCCTGTGTCAAGCCTATGGGTGCATGTGAATGAGATAATAATATAATATGGACTGGGCTTGAGGGGGATACAACATTTATTGCCTGAACTAGAATTGCATTGCCCGAGTCGAAGAGGAGGGCAATATGATTCTAGTGAGGGCAATTAACGTTGTACCTCCCGAAAGTAGTCAGTCCATATCACTATTATTAATAGAATCAGACATCTACAGCGAACTCGAAAATATTGTAAAAAGTACAGTTTATTGCCCGCTATTTAACACGCAAAATCCCATTGACTTTTGAAACCGGGCACTAAATAATTTATCGGCCCGCAATTTTGTTGGCTTGTCAAAGCCGGCAATAAAATGTAGAAATTGCATTGCTCAGATGTCTGATATGGTTAATAATTAAGTATAGTCAATGGGTTAATTACTACTATAAATGTTTGTCTCGTGGTGACTAGGGTCATTTTTTTTAGTTGGTAGTTGCCCGGGGTTACTTGTCATTGGTGTATAATTACCCGGAAGGTAATAGTCCTAGTGGTTAGTTGTCCGAGTGTTAGTTGTCTCGCGGTGATTGTTTTGGGGGTAGTTGTTCGGAGGTGATAGTCCGGAAGTAATTTGTCCTAATACAGCGTGTGCGGCAAAAAAAAAAAAAAAAATGATACCTTGGATATTCCCCTTATCTAAATTATTATGGAGAATTTATGAAGAATTTAAAACATAAAACGACATATTTTATCGAATTAAATGAATTTGGGTACGGTCATCTATACCTATAATATATAATTATACCTATAATATGTAATGATGATAATGATAATAATAATAATGATAATGATAAGAATGATAATTTCAATAATAGTTGTTTCTTATATAGCGCATAATACCAGCTACAATGTAAGCAGGGAAATACATTTCCCTGATGTAACCAACTAAAGCGCTTACAGCACATATATATATATATATATATATATATATATATATATATATATATATATATATATATATATATATATATATATCTATACGTGTAAGTGTTAAATAAATGTAGATACCCCCTCCTCAAAAAAGAGATATATTCTCTTTTAACAACCAAACGAGGACCGCTTTGCTTGAAAATATCCTGAAGTGTTGTTTTTTTTTTCAATATTAAAAGATGAATAGGAATTATCTACTCTCATTTCGCACCGTTTATTTTTTTTATTTTTTTATTTTTTTGTTTTGTTTTGTTTTGTTTTGTTTTGTTTTTTTTGTCTTGCCTGCATAGCGGAGCGAGACTAAAGGCGTCGTCAACGTCGTCGTCGTCAGCAATCATGCTGTAATTACAATAACTTTCTATGTAACTGAGGTAGAATCACCAAATTCATACCAAAGGTATATCTTTCAAAGGCACAGGTCAAGTTCGAAAATGAGTCGAATCTGACAAAATCTGACAAAGGTCAAAGGTCAAGAGATCAGTAAACTTTCTGCAAAAAGTACTTTAGTCTTAACAACTTTCTATGGATTTGAGGTAGAATCACCATATTCATACCACATGTACATCTCTTAAGGGCACAGGTCACGTTCGAAAATGAGTTGAATCTGACAAAGGACAAAGGTCAAAAGTTCAATGAACTTTCTGCAAAAGCCCGGCTGTAATCACAATAACTTTCTATGGATTTGAGTTTGAATCAACATATTCGTACCACAGAAACATCTCTTAAAGGTGCAGGTCAAGTTCGAAAATGGGTTGAGTCTGACGAATGACAAAGGTCAAAAGGTCAATGAACTTTCAGTGAAAATCACCTCACATGTAATAACTTTTTGTACCTTTGAGGTAGGATCACCGAATTCAAATCACAAGTATATATCTCCTGAAGGTGCATTTCATGTTTGTCAATGGGTCAATGTAAAAGGTCAAAAGGTAAGTGAACTTTCTGTGAAAATCACAGCTGCCAGACCAAAGTTCACATTTTCATTCGCATAGCGAAATGCAGGCGAGACAACTTTTGGCGTTTGCCTTGTTTTTCTTCAAAATTTTGAGATGTGCAGTTATATGGATAATATAAGAAGATATAAAATTGATGTTACAAATGGAAATATGATTACCCAGGTTAATCACGGATATACTACAAAACAAGTGTCGATGTGTCACGATAATTATGTTTTCACTTTACGAGATAGCTAGCCACATGCAGTAACAACTTGAAAAATAAATTGTACCATTCTTGAAGAGAATGCAATGTACATGTATTTGATATTGAGATACACGTATCGGTGGAGTATCCAGAAATGAATAAACAAGGTGCCTGGTCCCCCAGGCGGCGTACTGTATCTGCGAAGCCCCGCATGATGTACCCTCATATGGAAAGTTGCATTAATTTTTTTCTTGGGCCTTACAAACACCAATTGTAACATCAAAATATAACTTGCGTTGAATTCTATGATATTAACACGATTGCAAAGATTTTAAAGTCATTAACACAAGGGTAATTTTAATACCATATTTACCTATATTGTAATGTCTATATATTTATATATATATATATATATATATATATATATATATATATATATATATATATATATATATATATATATAATGTTCAGATCATATAACACGTCATTGTAATGTTTTCCCACATCTAAAAAGATGAATATATAAATTACCCCACAGGCTGATTCTTTGAAAGTTTTAGTGTTTGTTTTCATTATTTTAATGTAAACATATAACCCCTAGCCCTAACCCTAACCCTATGACCTTTGATTACTACTTCCAAAGATACTCGAGAATTTTTTTTCAGGCAGCTTAATTTTTTTTTCTCATTTCATTTTCATTTTTATTTTTCTTTCTATTTATCTTGCCGAAGGAAATTTTAATGTAATTTCCGGTTTTTTGCTATCAACACGTCCACAAAGACTTTCAAGGGCAATTCAATACCCCATTGTATTGCCTATCATGTTCGGATTATGTCATTGTAATGTTCGCATTTTTCAGTAGGTAACGTACGAGTCAATTGAAATTGCCTGAGGTTATTTCATGGAAAGTCTTCGCTATCGTGCTTTTTTATATACAGTTAGATTTCGCAGTACAAATATATTCATAAACTGGTAAAGTCAACAATATAACAATCCTTTAACATACTTTATACATCATGTACATAAACAATCAAGAAAACAGAGTGCAGTCCATTATAATATACGAAACATTTACAAACTTATTTATTTTAAGTGTACAAAACGAGGCTTGTTTTACCAAGTAGTTATCACAGAACTCCTTGGTTTTACTGGCTTTAAATACATTTATTTAGACGAAGTAAACTTTCGCCCGTTGTAACCCATGTTAAAGGACGCTTAACATGATAGCACAACGTACATGTTTTTCCGCTCTTTTTGTATTAAATGATTTTATTGGACATAAATGATACATTATCTTTTTTCCATATAACATAAGAACATAACATAAAAAATAAACTGAGGTAACTATACATCGGAATATAGCGATAGAACAAAAAGTAACTCATACACTCCACAACTACACAACAAGACAATCAAACTATTCCATCTTCCCCGCACGAGAACGGTCTTATAGTAGCTCAAAATTTTTCGTCTTTACAGGTCCCAGATTTTGGAACAGTCTCGATCCAAACCTGAAGGGAATAGAGAGACTGCATGTTTCCTTCAAAAAAGTGAACTCTCTTTTGCTGAACTAATATCATACAAATTAACATCCCTCCCTTGTCCATCTTAACGCACTATACAACACTCAACACGCCCTTGTTTTCTCATCACAAAATGCTTCTCTCATCTTCCCTGCCCCCCCCCCTCTCTCTCTCTCTTTCTCTCCCTCTTCCTCTCTACAATCATTTAGTCTCTTCATATTTTACTCTGTTTTCATGTGTTGATTTTTCCATGTTTTCTTTGTTTCTTCTCATCTTGTTCTCACCAATTCTACTTCCCAGCTCATTTTCTATGCTAAATATGGACCTACCTCGACACACATTCTTATATACCGTATACGTTTATTATAACTGGAAATTATTTATTACACTGAGCTGTCATTATACATGTATATGTATTACTCTTTGTATTATGTCATTTGATTTATATAATAATAATAATAATACCTAACATTTATATTGCGCTTAATACAATGTTTCTAAGCGCCGAAGTAGTAGTATTACCCTGGCTTTAGCCCAGCTGCCCTATAAGACGCTGAAAGCATTCAAGGAATAAATTCCTACCAGGTACCCATTTACTACACCTGGGTGGAGAGTGGCAAATGTAGATTAATGTCTTGCCAAAGGACATTAGTGCCGCGGCGGGACTCGAACCGCGAACCATGAGATCCACAGTCCGGTGACGTATCCACTATAGACCACGACACCTCTATATATGCTTCTATTTTGCTTCTCATTGTTAAACATTATCTAAACTGAACGTGGAAAGAAATAAAATCAATCAATCAAATAAATCAGTAAATATAATACATGTACATCAGTAAACAACTCACATTAATAAATTCTCCATTGTCAAAGTAGTTAGTTCAGTAAGCATTTCGTAAGCAAATGTAGATTCAAATATTCTGTTCCTCTTACTCTCTCTGCTTATCCTGTCTGATATTGACTCTTTTGCACTTTCCATGCACTTTAAAAGCCACTCTGAAAAAAAGTAAAGACTTGACCCCAAATATAGATAATGCTCTAACATACTTTTTATCGATATCTATATCATACCTGTATTGTGCACCAGTAAGAGAGCATAATACTAATTACACCAGAAAGTCCGGCATCAGCATTTACACATCTAATAATCTAATGAATACGACGTGCTCAATTTAATGATATTCATTAAATATGCAAAAGCTTCCAGGTTAGTCGGGAACGAATTTGAATATTTCTAGGAAATCACCCTTACATAGATGACCATAGTGTGAGAATTCCATTACTATATACCCACGGATGTGTGATATGATCCAATGGACACACGCATCCTATAATACGTGTTTCTGTTGGGAGCAGAATCAAAGAATATTCCAAAATGAGATTCCATACGTCATCGAAGACGTAATACGAAGGCTTCGTGTGTTGTACCCATAATAATCACAATAACTTTGAAAGCTTGATGCAGTAAGGTAATTTTAGTACACCTAATGACGAATTTGAGGTATTTTCTTTTTCCTGAATAAACAACTCTGGTTTCGTTGTCATTTGAGACTATCTTTAGACTTTCAGAAGTATTTTGGAATAAATGGACGTTTAAATATACTGGTGATGCTTTTCACTGGCCAAGTGAAAAATACGTCCAAAAAAAAAAGAAAAAAAAAAGATGCTTTGAGTATTCCTTTGTATAGATGCATGTGGGAGGAGGTGGCTGACAAAATAAATGAAAGATAAGATCATTGGGCTATGTATGTGTGCGTGTGGGTATGGATGAGGGTGTGTGTGTGTGTGCGCGCTCTCACACACACACACACACACACGCACACACTAATATGATGAGGATAGGAATAAACAGAGGAGAGTGGGGAACATTACTTATGGGCAATATAGTAACGAAAATGAAAATTTTAGGAGTATATTTTTCACTGGATATAAAAATGAGGAAAGGGTTAAATTACAAAGAGATTCTGAGTAGAATTAAAAGACTTTGGGGGTGGTAGAAACAGAGAGATGTGACAGAGGATGGGGAAAGTACATTTTTTTAAAAACATGTTTATGCTTTGTCAAAATTAAACTATATGTTTCCTCATCATTAGTTGTTCCAAAGTGGGTAGCAGCAGAGATTAAGAAAATTTGTTTTGATTTCATATGGAATGGAAAAGAGCGAATTAAAAGAGCAATCTGCTACCAGGACCGCATGGATGGTGGCTTAAGAATGATTGATTTTGAATTATTTGTGATGAACTCAAAGAGTAATGTGGTTAAAATGGCTATTTTATGGGGAAATGGGATGGAAGCTTTTCTTTGACTATAGCTATAGAAAAGTGGCTGGAAGGCTTATATCCCTTTGTAATTACGATGTTAAATTATTGACTTTTCAAGCAACATTGTTTTATTTTGAGATTTTAAAGGCTTAGCAAGATATGGAGGAAAACATTAATTTTCTTGCAGAAAAATCTAGTCCAATCATTTTTGATCATTTCATTTCATTTATCCAGTTCTGCATAGAAATACAATTACATGGTATACAGTTTACATGTATGCTCACAGAAACTTATTTCCGACAGAACTTAGAGCTCCAAGATAAGCATGCAGAAGCATGACACTTTGAGAGCCCTTACAATTTAAATACAATCTTACTGAGGGGAAGTAGAGGGGTCCTGGTGATGCAGAACACTATGGAGAAAGGGAATATTAAAGGTGGTAGGAACTGAAGAGAGAGGGAGAGAAGGAGAGAGAGAAAGAGAGAAGAATGAATGAGGATATGAAAGAGTTACAGATGACTGCACATGCCATTACTAAGTACATACGTTAATATGCATTGATATGCGAGAAGTATGAATAATATACGTCATTGAAAATACATTCATGAATTAACATGATTAAACTGCATACTGGAAAAGCAGCATTCTCTTGACAGCTCCTTTAAAGTAGAATTTCATTGATTTTAAATATTGATTTAATTTTTATCATTGCATAGGTGAAGCTTAGATTGAACAAGGTTATCAAAATTCAACGCTTGGAAACATTTGAAGTAATGATTATTATCAATTATGAAATGATATAACACAGCCCCGCTATAGCACCTATAGAGCTCTTTGAACGCTGCTGAGATATGTGACGTCATACCGGGGAGCAATCCTTCCTAAGCAGACGATGCCCCATAACATCTTATACATTTTCAGTGCCTGTTTTGTCATCTCATCTTCACTTATTTCTCTTACTTCACTAGCGTCAGTATAAATGCTTATTTGTTGCCTCACTCTAAATTTCCTGCATGGTATTATTTTGATGAAAAATGCAGCGTTAAACAAATAAAGGAATCAATCGCTTGTAAAGAAAAAAAGATGCCATTGTATTTTCAGCTGCATGCACCGCGGCATGTCGGCGTTTCAAGAGGGAACGAATATCATCCATGCTATAATTCAGCGGGCTTTACAATTCGAAAGTGTGATTTCTTTGATTGATCATTGACCCTTATCATGACTTTTTACAAACAAAAGATTTTAGTTACTAGAAACGGTTTCACTTCCCTTTTAGAATGATGTGAAATACGGTCATGGTGAAACAAACCAAACTCTTTTTAATTTAAAAATAATTGCATTGCAGTTACGTTCACTTGATATAGGACGTCGTCTGCTTAGGCAGGATTGGCACCTGATGTGACGTCACGAAAACATCGATATATTTCTGGCGAATCGCTCGGATATCCCAGATGCTGAGAAGTGTTTTTATTTGTGTTATTTTTTAATCATCAAACACGCAGTTAACGTAAAACTTATACGATTACCATCTGCAAGCTTTCTAGTTTCTAGAGATACATTATTGAGCATATTTGTGATTTGCTTTGAATATCTACTTTAAATGCAAACTCAGGGTGAACATTCATATTGTCCAAAGGCATGAAAGGTAGCGAGTTCCATATGTCAGGACCACTATGTATAATTGATTTATGAGCAGTGGCAGTTTTGGGGTTGGATAGATGAAATTTATTCGACTGCCCAGTTGGATAAGAATGTACATGTTTATTTTGCCTAAAAAGGACAGTCAGAGTAGGTGGCAATTGGCCATTGTAAAGTAATAAAGATTACCTTTCTAAAGGTAAAGTGATTTTTGATAAAGACTTTCTCAAGAAAGAAATTTATCTAGTGGATCACATTTTAGAGAAGGAACAGGTGAAAACAATTTATTATTTCCATAACCTAGGTTTAAGTAGTGAAAATATTATGGAAATTTGGAAGATAAGTAATATAGTTTTTAAAAGCGGAAATTATGAAAGGAACTTTAAGATTTCTACTCCATTGATATACACAATACAATATTTTGTTGAAGATTTTTGAAAATATCGTTCTATTGAATTCCAGAAAGGTTTACGAAATTTTTTGTAACAATTTACAACATTTATATACTTTACGAGTAAAAGACGGCACAATGACTTTGAATTCTCTAAAAAAAGAAATCGTAGAAATTTTCATAACACCTAAAATCGCACTTTTTATCAAAAGTTAGGGAATTTCAGTATAAATTAATTCATGGAGCAATATATACAAACGAACATCTATTTATTTATTTTTTCTTTTATAGTAATTATTGTTTCTTCTGTAAGCAAAATTTAGAATCCTATGAACAGATATTTTGAGACTGCCATGATGTCAAGGCCTTATGGCAGAGAGTGTTTGAAAATTTTAGTTTGGTAAAGCTTCAAAATGCAGAGTGGAAAGATATATATGTGGGATAACTGGAAAGGACCTTAAAATCAAAATTTGTAATACAGTAATCTTTTTGATAAAATACATAATTTTCAGGTCAAGGTCAGAGGGTGTAGTTCCTACTCAGGAGCAAATTTTTCACAGGATAGTAGAACGTCGAGATGAAGAAAAGGCGATAGCTATGAAAAGGAACAAATTAGACAAGCATTTTTTTTTTTAATGGGAGATGTTGTAAGAAAACAGCAGGATTGAGGGCGGTATCCATGAGTGTGTGTGTGTTTGTGTTTGTGTGAGAGAGAGAGAGAGAGAGAGAGAGAGGGAGGGAGTGTGTGTGTGTGTGTGTGTGTGTGTGCGTGTGTGTGCGCGCGTGTGCGTGTGTGTGTTTGTGTTGTGTGTGTTAGAAAGAGCCAGAAAGCTAGGCGAAAAATGTAACAACCTCTTTCTCTTTCTCTATCTCTCACCATTCTTTCCATTAGATAGTTTGTGAACGCAGTATTGGCAGGTGTCGATGGGTTGCGGAAATAAATGCCTTGTAAGATAAAAAATTAGGATAATACATAATTCCCCTTCTTCAAGACATCTTTGATATGCACCAGGAATCGAACTCTTGTTTATTATTTTGAATGACAATACTTAGAGCTTCACTATTTCATTATTGCATTATGAATGTATGTATTCATTATGTTTATCAATGCAAGAGCTACCAAAGATCATGGAGAAACAGGACTGAATGGGAACATATTGTTGAGTCAGTTGCGAGTACACTCGACCATTGCTTAGGGTGAAGGGGTAATTTTAAAATTATACAAATAATCTTTGTTTGTGCTCAGTCTTTTTAATGTGCAAGCAAGGTAGCACTCCATGTATTTGTCTGAAAATGAAACAATATTCAGGAAAAGAAATTTTTAAATGGAAAATTAGAATTTGTCAACACTGTTATAGCTGGGCAGTAACAAAATCTCGTTTATATGTGGTTAAAGGGGAAGTCCATTCCCCCATATTACTTGGTTTTAATAGAAGCAGAAAAATCAGAACTAAGGATCAAAAATTTTTGAGGAATATCGGACAACTAATAAGAAAGTAATGATTTTTAGTGGCATGACAAACTAGAGAAATATTGAAAATCACTAGACAAATTGGCAACTCAGTCATGGGTTTGTGATGTCATTGGTACCCAACTAACCAATTATTTTGTTAATACATGTATACATAATAAAAGTTCTGAAATTTTGTCCAATAATATGATTTTCACATAACTTGAACCAATTTATATATATAGTATTATATGTTTTTCCATGTATAAACCTTTACAAAATATTTCACGAACTTCAAAATACTGATATTGTTTTCAAAATATTACATTTCCATAATCACTCATTTTTTATGTATATTGTATAAAATAATCATATTTTCATCATTTTTAAAGAAAATTATTTACTCTGTATAGGTGTATACATGTCAAAAACATATTACTATGAAATATAAGTTGGCTCTAGTCATTTTTTTTCCTTTTTTTGTTGTTGTTGTGAAAATGGTGTTATTAATGGTCATCAGTAGTATGGTAAGATGTTAGTATCCTATCTCCTTAGCTAGAAAGCTGTCAATCGTGATTATTCGTAATTATTCGCTATAATATAAAGATACGCAAGCAATCAGTCGGAAATAAAAAAGGGAAGCTAATTCCAGTTGTTCATGGAAAACCGCAAATTTGTCTCTTTACCAAAATTTCTTCAAGATCAGTTATGTGAGAGGATCAGTGATAGCTTAAAAAGCTATCTAAAACGATTAGTATCATATCTATAACCCAATAATGCACGAGTGAATATTTGGTTTCACAGAATTTCGTACACCTAGGGGGCGTTTCATCAAGTGTCTTGTCGGTGATTTTTACCGACATATTTGCTCTCAGCCAATCAGATGCAAGGATTTCAGTAGCTTATAACAGTTATTGCAACTTGTCATTGATGACAAGTTTTATGAAACAGGGCCCTATAGTCAGAGGCCCGTATTCTGAACTCGGGTTTAACTTAAACCGCAGTCTAAGTATGGTTTAAACCCAGTCTAAAACTGCCCTTTCAACCAGAGTTTTAGAAAATCACATTCTGAAATCCGGTTTAACTTAAACTCCAGTCTAGTATGGCTTAACTTTGTACAGAAATTTAGACGGGACTTACGGTTTAAGTCAGTTTTAATTAAAGCTCTGATTTAACTTAGACTGGAGTTTAAGTTAAACCGGAGTTCAGAATGCGGGCCAGAAGGTCCAAGAGAGAGAGAGAGAGAGAGAGAGAGGGAGAGAGAATGCAAACAAGACCGAAGGTCCGTGAGACTGAAGCAGTGGCGTAAATACATTCGGAGGAGTTGGGGGGGGGGGGGGGTGGTGGTGATCGCAATCAAGCACCGAGATTGCTCTCAAGGAAAAAAAATCGGAATGGAGATGGATGTGAGATTTTGAAGAAAAAAGAGGACTCATTTAAGAACGTTCTAAACCTATTTTTAAATGTATTTTAATAGCATTTTAAAGAGAAATTGTCATTGCTATAAGAGTCACTTATATTAATTTTGTTAATTTTTTTTTTAACAGCAGATTGATTTTGAAATAATTTTTTGCTTGAAAAAGTGGGGTGTATTTGTACAGAGCTGTGAGGCCATCCCTCTCCCTCAAAAGTGGGGGATATATATATATATATATATACTCCATTCCTCAGGATTTACGCCATTTGATTGAAGAAATCGATGCTCCATGAGCCTTGCCAAAGTAGGTCCATTAAGATGGAACCAGAAACACAGTGGAAAACCAACAATGCATATTTTGTCTCGTGCTTTTATTCAGTACATTTATTCAAGGTCTCTGAGATATTGAGATAACCAATAAAATCTCTATTCTATATTTAATTTCCCTTATAGCATATAGGGAATGGAAAGTGGCTCTTTGTGTCTTTGTATTTGATGCCTACTCTGTCATTCTGACCGTCCGTAAAACCACTCCGAAAAAATACCAACATCGACGGCTACCAACAATGACCCATGCAAAAAACAATCAAATAGACAGACACCTTTGTGTAAAAAAAAAAAATAAAGGGTCTCACTTTAAAGGTAAACCTATACATAGTGGAGGAGTAGAATCTAGAGTAAAAATGATATATTTATATTGATTTAAATAAACAAAACATAATCAAACAAAATTAATCAGAGCTATCACTATAATGAAATTAGTTGACATTATAATACAGTTATAACAAAAAAGCAACAGACCTTCACATAAGTTATTCAGGGTATTTTTAAATCAATTATCATGGGGTACTCATACCTAGCTTTGGCGAAAACCATCAGTTTCAATCAAATTCTGAATTATAACCACAAAAGATTTTTAGCTATAGTGATTTATCATTCCAAATATCCAAAATATCCAACCCTTTTAGATCTTTTGTTTCTTGCATTAATATACATGAAATTAATCTGACTAAACTGATCAGAGGTGCTTATCATATTGCCATGAGAGGGCGCTATACATGTAAGTGTTTTGATAACATTGTACTATTATGAATCTTGTTTGTATTATACTTCTTAAATTATTTATGAATTTATAACCCGTATTGCAACAACATTTCGTGCTCATGATACCCCAATAAATTAACCCCCGGACAGCTAACCCTAGACATCTTTTAAAATCTATCAATGCAGGGAAAGATAAGAAATATAAATCATGTAAATACAAAAATGTATTGCAACATAATTTATCTCTGGCATATAGAAGCAGCCAGTGAAATCAAATGTATAAAAAGATACCACTACGTGTAACTGCATGCTGTTAGGTCTTCTTTGTATATTTTTTATTTTTACCCAAAAGGGAAAAAATATGGCAAAATATAATTATAGAAATAAGTAAAATAAATGTAACGTCTGTGTGGCTCATTAATTCTGGTGAATGGGATATACGTATATTTAGAAACATTCGTACATTACATTCTAATTGTATGAAAAGAAAAGTTTATTCATTTTTTTTTTTTTTTTAATTTCAGCGGTAGGCATGGAATATTTCAGTTACTTTTTAATGTTCATTGTCATTAAAACTCAGCTAGTACTGTAAATGCAGAGATAATTTTGTGTTTATACCAGGTGTTGTTCAAAGTATATATAATCAGATATATATTTTTTTTTAAATCAAATGCAAACAGCAAAGTCGATCTAAAATATGGTATTCAAAACACAAAGTACACAGCGTTCGAAAATATATTCTGTTCCGCATTATACGTAGGCCTACTTTTAAAAGCAACGGTCAACAGATTGTGCACGTTGCTTAATGTATTATTGATGTTCTTTTTGTTAACTTTACTCCCCGACCGGAGTTAATGCATAGGTATGAAATACATGCAGAAATACAATCAGTCTTGGAATTTTATTATTTATTATGATTGGTTAACTAAGTATATAGATTACATTTCAATTTTGATCATGCATTACAGATTAAACATATTTAAGATTACAGCATTATAAAAACAATTGCCTTGTATTACAATCATATTTTGTCAGGATCTGCAGAGGGAGGGTGTTCAATGGACCAACCAGCAAATAACCGTAGGGGTAATTGTTGCGAAAGTGGTATCTTTTCTACGGCGCCACCCATCCATGCAAACAAGCCCTTTAGCTAAATTTTTAAAATGTACATTCCCTAAACATGATAAAAAGAAAATGATTTTGATCTGTTCATTGTTGAATTACGTCTTTTCCTATTCCAAGTGAACAGTATATAAGCCCAATGAAAACTAAGAATTTAAATCAAAATTAATTGAATAAAAAGGCCTTGGGACAGGTAAATTGATCCATTTGATACTGTGTGTGCATAAAATTATGTGCGATTAGCATTACGAGACGGAGCATTATTTTCTTCAAATTTCATTCTAAGTGTTTTTGCGAGGAGTAAAATTAGAGTCTACAGTACCAAAAACAATGTATTCCTACAGTAATATATACAAGTAATCGCTCAGAAGCTGTGTGACACAGACTAGAATTTAACAATAACAACTGTGGGTGTGATCATATTTCAACGAGTGACTCACTACGCGACCAACCAGTGCAACGGACGCCATTCCAACACCAGCGTCCCTTGTTACGAGAACATGGCGACGTGTAGAGGATAAATCATTTAAATTGCCGAATGTAATTTGTCAATGATCGCCAGTTTTTCATCAGTTTGAATTGAAAATAAGGGTTTTCTGTGAAGCCATGACTGTCAACTAGTGAACTTGGATATACGAGTGACTGGAGTGATCAAAATGGAGTCTTTTGCGACGTTTATTTCATGGTTGTTCATTTGTGTTATCGGTAGAGCAGCCGCACAGGGATCATTCCCGGACCTTTTCAACGCCGGCGAGGGCCGGGCGATTTCCACCGTGCCTGTGGTGGGTACGTGCGGCTATGATCCTACGACAGGGGATTTAGCAAGAAGTGCTTTCTGTCGAAGCTCAACAATTTCTTCCTCTGTTTCAGCATGTACAATAGCTTTATGCAATCAAGCTTGCCCAGGTAGAACTAGTGTTCCATCACCAATTGGTCTTTTAAGCTCTGGTAGTTGTGTTACAGAAGATTTTGCAAGTACAAGACCAAACTCGGAACAAAACGAACCATCATATATTTTTAGAAACACTCCAGACTGTTTTTCTGCCCCTGCTGTACCAACTGTCGGTAATGATGGTAGATTTACTCTTGCTGTCTGGATTCGACCTGATATTATCACTGATGGGTAAGAAGTCTTTATGATATAGGGGTTCTATTCTTCTTGTGAAAGGCTGATAAATGTAGGTCAACATGGTCAAAGTCAGAATTTATGATGAAAACTGTTTTATCTTTTATTTCAGTGAAATAATTTATCTGTCGTAACAAATTTGGATTTTGCCTTTTCAATAGTGATCCCAGAGATGTACATGTACGTGTATGTCTGAACTGTATGCCTACGCACCCACCTACATTAAAACGGGGTCGGGCTAACTCGGCACTAGGGCGAACTCGGCACTACCGGAAAAGTGAGGCCGAGTTAGCCCGGAGGTTCGATCATGAAATACCAATGTGTAAAGTTTTGTTGTGATTACTAGATAAGAATACGTTTATTAACCATTCTTTTTTATAGAGCTGTATGAAATACTCAGATGATAATCTTGCAATTTTTTGATGTAACATGATGTAAAAGTAACATTTTAGACAGTTTTATCACACGACACAGCTCGCAATCGCCGGCCGTGCGTAGCGTGCACTGTGTTTGCATGGACTCGGAGCGATGAGTCGGACACACATATTGCAAAACCTCACAGTCGGTAAAAAAATGTTATCCATCAAGAATTTATGGAAGTAATATTAATATAATCAAATGAACGGTTGTTAGTTTCAGTTTATGTTACAGACATCATCAATATCTACGGAATTTTGCAGTAATTCATCAAGTCCGAGTACCAAACCCATGGCCAGTCACTGAGTCAGTCAGTGCAACGCACGGCGATTGCGAATGCGAGCTGTGAATTGTGATTAAACTGCCTAAAATGTCACTTTCATATGATGATATTAGCTCTAGAAAATTGCAAGATTGACTTCAAAATAAGTATTTCATACAATTCTATCAAAAGAACGGTTTAAAAACGTATTCTTGGCTAGTATTTAGTAATCAAAATGAAACCTTATGGATTGGTATTTCATGATCGATTCAACCTCTCCGCGCTAACCCGTCCTCGAATTTCCGGTAGGGCCGACTTCGCCCTAGTGCCGAGTTAGCCCGCATTCATTAAAACATGTCTATGGCTATGCGCAGTCTCTTAATTTTGATTAGTTACATGTACATGGAGGGTCTACAGTGTACATGTGCATGTACCATATTACAATTGAAATATCTTTCCAGAAATTTAAAGATAAAACTAGTGTTTAAAATACCATTGTAGAACTTTGTAATAAAAATTAATCACATCATTTATGCTCTAGACTCTACATTTGTACATGTACAAATGTAAAGTAAGTACATGTATGTATTTACCTGCACAATATTTTAATGCACCAACAAGCTTGCACTGCAAATGACAATGTCTTCGATTCCTTAGCACTACATCCTCATTTATGGATCCTGCTAAGTATTATTGCAGGAGTAGAAGTAGGTTGAAATATGTCCTGAAAACCAGTAGAGGAGTTAATTTGGACACTTATTAAAAAACAGAATTGAACCATTCAGAAATCTTACATGATCATAACATTTTTTTCCATTATTATAAATAAAAATACACTTAGGTGTTCAAAAGGTACCAAAGGCAACATTGATAAAAATGCTGTTACAAGCAATATTTTTCAGTCACACATGAAAAATGAGTCATTCTGCAGGAGAATACTTGATCTTGATCTTGATGAGTTAAGTTGATCAGCCCTAGTGGAATATCACTAAAATGAGGTCCAGAGGACATTACTCAAAATGAAATGGAATACCTTTGATTTCTAGAGAGGTCTGTGGATCATACGGTAGGTGGTTCAAGTCCCTGCCCCAGCAATAACATCCTGTTACAAGACATTAATCTACAATGTACATGTACATGTACATATGCCACATTCAAACCCAAGTTACATGTAGGTAAATGGGTACCAGAAGAAAGAAATTCCATGACTATTTACCAAATGTCAGGACAGCTTAAAGGTATTGTGCGGTAGTGGTAGAAAAAAGAAAATTGGCATGAAACTGAATAAAAATAGTCTCACATTGTCCGGCTTGCATAACAAACATACATGTGTGAGATAGTCTGGTAAATATTCCACTAATGATTTCCCGTGACTTTCAGTGAAATAATTGAAATGATCACATATCAACCGTTACCTTCTGCGCTACGCTAGGGCCACTCACGCCGACTGTTCCCCGTACAGCGATACAGCGTAAACGGAAATCTCGTTGGTTTTACACGGTGTGAATAAAGTACGACACCCAGGTACAAAACTCGATATTTATTTCTATAATATTTCAGCTATTTCTGAACAAATTTTTCTCACACAAATGTCACCTATGTTTGAAATTGATCATTTTACATCAGTACATGTAGTCCTTTTCATTCCAGCTGCCAAAGTAGTCAAATCTCCAAAGTGCCCTCTTTCCCACTACTGAACACTACATGTACATGTACCTTTAATAAGAGCCAGGGTTGTGCATCTATAGAGAGACATATGTAGATCTATACAAGAACAACTTTTTTTTTTAATTAAAGATTTTTTGTTCAAATTAAAGATTGCACTTCAAATACTTCCCCTATTTGCTGCATTAACAAAAAATCTCCTGATCACTATAGTCTATGTAAGAACAGGCTTTACTTAAATTAAAATGATACCAAAGACATTGGTAAAATGCTGTAAAGGGCAATGTTCTCAGTTAAACTCCACAAAAAGAAAGAAGAGTGATTCTACATGTACTGTACATGTACATGTAGTCATGTACACCTTTGAACAATACATTACATGTACATGTAGCAATGCAGTTTTGTGAATTTCACTACTTGGGTCTAGATACTCATTTCCCTACTCAGGTCTAGATATATGTACTGATCATTCCAAACTATACCCTTAACCCTTTCGAGACAATTGACCACATTTTGTGGTTTGGCTCTTTAACTTTTTATTCAGAGCTCTAAAAAATATACCAGATACATGAGTAGAAAGAGCAAAAATTTCTGCACACACTATGTCCATTTTTGTTGCATTACCATATTGCGTTTGATGCCAGGAATTTTGAATAGGAGAATAAGTTTTAAAATCCTTAAATTTGCAACACATTGAGAGATTCAAAATCCTTATTTTTTATCATAATTGGCAATTTTTTCAACTTTTTGACAAAATTCCTAACCATGTGTATTATTTTCAAAGACATTACACCTTATTAGAACCATGAAGCACTAAAAGAAAAATATTATTGTTGCCAATTTGAAGATCAAAATGTGATCAATTTTGCCCTTAAATAATTCCTGTCCTGAAAGGGTTAAAGGTATCGTACAGTAGTGGGAAAGGTGGCGCTTTGGATATTTAACTACTTTGTCAGCTGGAATGGAAATTATTACATATATACTGTTGTGAAATTATTAATTTCGAACATAGGTGACGTTTGTTTGAAGAAAAATGGTTTAGAAATGGCTAAAATGTCCAAAAAATAAACATCGAATTACAAGCGCGGTACCGCGTTTGTAATTTGATGTGAAAACAGTGTGTGTAACAAGTGTATGCGAACCGCTATGCGCCGTTGAGCCGGGAGCGTCGGGGTAGGTGATCCTTAGCGAGGGTATAAGGTAACCGGTGATATTCGATCATTTGAATTGTTTTACTGAAAATCACCGGAAATCATGAATAGAATACCGGATTATCTCACTCATTTATCTTTTTATTGAAGCCGAGCATATATGAGACTATATTTGAGCAGTTTCATGCCAACTTTCATTTTGCTACCACTACTGTTTATTACCTTTAACAAGAAAAATATAAGAAACTTCCTAATGATACATGTACCTAAAATATACTAATAATAAAATAATCTAGTCATCAGAGAGATATTTTCAGTTCACTCAACCTCAAGTTTCCAAACCCTTTTGGCAGGTTTATGTTAAAATACATACAGTGTACAACTGTACATATAAAACTTGTCAGTAAATTACCTGTAAATGTACATGTACATGTACCATCATTTGTATGTACATGTAGTTCAGTTACAAGATAAAACAGAGTTAATGTAATTTTACAAAAATGTATGCAGCTGTTACCACCCCTCCCCCCCCCCCCTTCATGATACAGTGCAAACAAAAAATACAATCTTTAGAAATACTCAAAACTTCCCAGTTATCTAAATTTATCACAAATCTTTCAAGAGAATAATGCTATTTTACAAATGTGTGCCATATCTTTACATGATAATACAGTCTTCATAATCTTGGAGTCATATTTACCTGGAAATCTTTTGGTATGGTTCGTCAAACATTGTAAACCTGAGGTATTATGCTGTTGTCATAGCAATAGAGGTCTGCCAAAATATGAATGGCAGAATTTTTCCAACTGTGCCCTTTGTGACGGCTTTGTCCCTGTGAGCTTGGTAGCCACCAGGCAAAGACCACACAACTATTCATCAGGATCGGAAATGGAATTAAACTTGTCTACATGTATATTGAAGTCAGATGTTAAAACTCTGTTTTGCATCCAAACTTGTTTGTGGGTCACAACTGTACATATTTCATCTGTTAAAAGTCAGAAAGCCAATCTCTGTGTAAAAATGTATGTGTTAATGCCCTTCTGACTCTCAAGAGACCAGTCATATATATCAACCAATATGAAAAAAAAAAAATCACTGCCACCAACTTGACTTTAAAATATACACTGTATACCTTATGTTTATACATTTGTCACTATTTTACACTAAAATCAAGTGTGAGTATATTGTTTTGTACAGAGAAGCTTCATATATATATCAAGAAAAGGTTTTTAAGATTTATTGTATATTTTATGGTCAGTTATTAGGTTTGGCAAAATTACTTCATCTGCAGAGAGCCAGAAATGTGTTGACTAATATCTTTATGGGAGCACTGTGGTATATTGAAGAAGGCTCTTGACTCTTACAAGAGGTATAGTATTCAATCTTTACGGGGTGCATAATTCAGTGTGAAAATTTAGATTTCTTTCGCAAGGGCTACTTACATGTAGAAGTCCAGCTATTGTGTTCAGAGATTTTAATGCACTACGACCCATGGGCAGAAATATTATTTGACGGTGGCTCTTTTTTCATTTACGGTGGCTTTTTCAAGAGTTTCGGGGGCTGATTGCCCTTAGCCCCCGCTTATTTTTTTCACTGGTGCATATATGTAAATTGTACATCCTTGGATAAATGTGAGATGTTGTACCCACCTTTGTCCCTTTTAACCCGGTGTAAATGGGTACCCGGTAATTGCTGGGTTAATAATTGCAGGACCCTCAGGAAGAACAGTATTGATGCTAATGAGGCTTCACTGGGTAAATAAAATTATTCTTCTTCTTTTTATTATTATACAATATGATTTTATAATTTTAAGCATAATGCCTTTCTATCTCTTACAGTGTAGCAATATAATTATTGATATAAAGATGATCTTTTTTCAGTGGCACTTTCTTTTTTTAATGACATTTCACATAGTTTGTTTTTTTAAATTGCAACATAAGTTGTGAAACAGGTCAAGGCTGATTTATATGTACATGTACATTACCAGCAGAGAGAGAGAGAGAGAGGGGGGGGGGGGTGGGTGCAAGACAATCCTCTTCAAAATAGGCTTCTGACACCTACTTGTAAGAAGAATCAATAACATGAAATCTATAGGGAGAAGCCAAGTGAAGTCACATGTGTCTTTTGTCAGAAACCAATTTACCCACAGGCATTCAGAAATGTGTAATTAGGGGAAAACCTTTTACAGGTATGTAGAATATTTCCTCCTTAGATATCATCAATCCAGTAAATGTATTTTAAAGGCAGCGTACTAAGTGGTTCTATACACATACATATATTACACATTTCAAATCATATTACTTTTGAAAGAATATTCTTGTCAAAGCTATAAACAAATGTTTGTGTCAAATAATATAAATCTATCAATTTGATTTTATTCCCACATACCATATGTTTACATGATCTGTTCTGTTGCCACAAAAATGATGTCATTTGGTCATGAATGTTTTTCTAGTTCAAGTTCAAGTTTATTTCCACATCTGATTAAAAAATACAAGTACAATTTATATGCATATATACAATAATAAAACATTAAAATGAAACATCTTCAATTGAAATCATAATGTGGGGGAAAAAAAAAAGGCCATTGGCCTATCAAGGTTATTCCCAAAGATAATTAAATTTACATAAAATGTTTCTTAAATATACTAAAAATAAGATAGAAATACAAGATTACAATGACACAAAACATCAACATATAGAATTAAACCAGACAAATCCATTACAAAAAACAAACACAGAAAGGGCATTTATGTAAAATTAAACCTAGTTAAACATAATCATTGTCTTTCATTGACAAGATATTTCTTAAGCTTTCTTTTGAACATTGACAGTGTTGGGCATATTTGAATTTCTTGAGGCAGTTGGTTCCATAATTTTGACCCGGCATAAATAATTGTTGTTCTTGAGAAATCATAAGTTAACATTGGTAGGTGGAAAAAATTAGATTGACGAGTTTCATAATTAGACACATTTCTATTATATATAAAACAATCGTCTAGAAACTTTGGAAGTATATCATTAGAATAAGAAAACATAAAGATACCGATCTGTTGCTTATGTATATGTATATCATAAATTCTCAAGCCAATTAGTTGCTTGTTTGTTGTCCCCGCCGAATGAAGTTCGCGAGGGGACTATGAAACGGGCTCCGTTCGTGTGTGCGTGTGTGTGTCCGTCCGTCCGTCCGTCCGTCTGTCCGTGTGTGCTCAAATGTTAGAAAATGCTACTTCTCCGTCATTTCTTGGCCAATTTTGATTCCGATTGTTTTATCTGATAGGGCTGGGTGGGGGCTTCCAAACTTCTACACAGAATTTTGAAATTCATTAATTATGCAAATTTATGCAAATTTATTCAAAATTGACGAAAAATGCTACTTCTCCTCTATTTCACTTCGGATTTTGATTCCGATTGTTTTATCTGATAGGGCTGGGTGGGGGCTTCCAAACTTCTACACAGAATTTTGAAATTCATTAATTATGCAAATTTATGCAAATTTATTCAAAATTGACGAAAAATGCTACTTCTCCTCTATTTCACATCGATTTTGATTCCGATTGTTTTATCTGATAGGGCTGGGTGGGGGCTTCCAAACTTCTACACAGAATTTTGAAATTCATTAATTATGCAAATTTATGCAAATTTATTCAAAATTGACGAAAAATGCTACTTCTCCTCTATTTCACATCGGATTTTGATTCCGATTGTTTTATCTGATAGGGCTGGGTGGGGGCTTCCAAACTTCTACACAGAATTTTGAAATTCATTAATTATGCAAATTTATGCAAATTTATTCAAAATTGACGAAAAATGCTACTTCTCCTCTATTTCACTTCGGATTTTGATTCCGATTGTTTTATCTGATAGGGCTGGGTGGGGGCTTCCAAACTTCTACACAGAATTTTGAAATTCATTATTCATGCAAATTTATGCAAATTTATTCAAAATGGCTGAAGGTTCATAATGTTTTCATGTTTTATATTTCAGTTGTATACATGCATTGTTGGTATTCTCTTCTTTTGCATGCAGTAACATTATTATTTTATTCACTAAAGTTTTTCACTGAAGTTTTAAGGTTCAGGCTAGTTAATTTCCACAGATCTGCACTTCCGGCGGGGACATTTATTACGCATTGCGTAATTTACTCATTCACTTGTTTTTTTTGTTCTTCAGCACCCCATTCATCATCACTTTCAAATGCAAAGGTTTTCACTTACATCATGTAGTTTCTTGATATCAATAACTTTTTTAACAATTTGGACTTCATTGATGTAGTTACAGTATTGTGTTACATTGTTATAAGGAGACAAAATGGGGTAAAGCTTTATTGTTCTTTTTAAAAAAAAGAAGAAGAAAAGTATTACACCCTTTCTCCTTTTACAAGGTACATGTACATGTACATGTATCTTTCATCATCATTAATCTCAGTAGGTCATTTTCCCTGTCTATCAAGTGTTTCATTTCTGTACTTTATCGGATGTCACTTTCCTTGTATCTTACTTATTATCCTGTCTAAAGGCAATACATTTTGGACCTACATTCAAGAAATTAATGTATTAAATTCATTCTTCTTGTTGAAAGCTAATTTTCTGAGTAGACCTTTGAGCTCAAAATGAATTACATGAAGTGAGTTGGAAACATTTCTTTTCAGTGAAATCAACAGATATACAAAAATAGAAACATTACAATCATGAATGAAGTATATACTAGTAAACAAAAACTTTTATAAGTAAATACTGTACATGTATATACATGTACATATGAAAAAAATGTATACATTCATGGAAGAACAAAGAATTTGCACATACATGTACTTGTACATGTAATTAACTAAAATCTCAGATTACTTGAAATTATACAAACGACTGAAAATATACCTTTACATTATCTGCAAAAATGTATACATGTACCTTTCGTGGATGAACACAGAATTTATACAACTGAAAATATACCTTAAATATACATGTAACTGTTTCTTTACATGTTTTATTTCACTGAAAGAAAAATGTATTAAAGATAAAAAGGAGGAAGAAAGAAAAAAGAAGAAAAAAAAAGGAAAAATGAAATATGAGAGAGAGAAGAAAAAGAGAGAGAGACAGACAGACATACCCGGACATCCCAACACAATACCTTACCCCTTCCAGCCAGCTCTTTTTAAAACACTGTCTAATGAAGATTTATGTACATGTACATATATCCACCCCCCCCCCCCCCCCATCTTCTCTTTATCACTTTGATTTCGCCTATTTTTTCCTCCTATTTACATGCATACATTATTGCTGTTCCCTCTTTCTCTTTCCCCCTCACTCTTCTCCAATCTCCCTTTTGTCTCAGTATTTATTTATGTATCTGCCCCCTTATCTTCTCTTTATCACCTTGATTTTACCTATTTTTTTTCCTCCTATGCATATTGCTGTTCTCTCTTTCTCTCTCCCCCTCACTCTTCTCCAGTCGCCCTTTTGTCTATCTCTCTTTGTCTGTCTGTCTTTTTATGTATCTGTCTCTATTCTCTTCTCTCAGATCCTGTTCTTGAGTGATGTTGATAAGATCAGGTTCAAGGCCCTTGTTTGAGATTTAAGAGAACCTGGTCCCTTGTTGAAATCTCTGTCTCCAGGCATGATTTATTTTCCAAGATCAGAGTTATGTCCTGACTTTATTTATCTTTAAAAATATTTGAACTGTAAAACAGATTATACAACACAACCTAGAACTTTTCTTTGATTTAGTTCTAATAAAAAGAAGTATGAAATTAATAATTTGTCCACTGCTGAGAACCAGAAAGGTCCCTTGACATTTTGTTTAAATCATTCTGTTTTGGGGGAGAAAAAAAATGTAATATAATTCTTTATCAAAACAAAACCTATAGATCCCAAGAAGGGAACATTTTTTGGAACATAATTACATAGTGTACATGTTCAGTGTGGAGGGTGTTATTAATTTTAATCCATACATTGTCAAGTTGTAAAATGTGGCAGTTGTTGAAACTAGTTAAGGAAGAAAGAGTAAAAGTCTTGTAGATTTTTATGATGACATATGCATCACTGCAAGACTGGCATTCTAAGACATCTAGAGTCAACATCAGTCAGAAGAGTTCAAATTTGTTGATTGTTGATAGATGAAAACTGTTAGACAATGTGTGTTTAACAATGAGTAGCTATAAATCTTGTAGGCTATCACACCTGGTGATGAAAGCTGGTGTCAATGTAGCAAGTAGAGCATAGAATGCAGCAGACTATACAGGATGCATGTAGGAATGTGAAGTGAAATTAATGTTACAATAGGGGAATATCCAGGATTTTGTCAAGGGGGGGGGGGCAAAATTCTGAAAAATCTAACCAGCAAAAAAAAGGAGTTCCTCATATTTTTAGATGCATTTTTGGTCCACATTTGGAAAAGGAAAGGCAAATTCTTGGGGTTGTTCACTTAAGAAATACACTTGGATTTTGAAGGGAGCAGGGACTGACTGTACCCTCTTCCCTTCCCCTAAATCTGCTGGTGTGTTAATGTTATGATGATGTGACTTTGCAGCACATTTGAGTTTCATGGGAAAATTATTTAAACTAGTGATTTACATGTATGAGCAATGTTGACCACATCCTGAATGCATCTTTCACTATATAATGTTCCTCATGATATTGTGATAACAAACATGTCATATCTAGTGTAGTACATGTACATATTTCCATACTGGCTTTCTATTCTTGTTGTAAAGTGGAATTGCTGCTGTAAGTCGATCTGAGTAATTTTCCTCTTTATTGTCACAACTCTGTTCTGTGCACATCTTTAGAAAATAAGTGGTCTAAAACATTTTTTTTCTTTCCAATGAGTCTAAATAAATCATCAAAACTGGTATTTCCTACAATCAGCAATTTATTTCTACATGTACATGTATGGCCTACATGTAAATGTTTGTTATGACTACCACTAATGTTATAAAAACATACTTGCTGATGTTTTCCCTTTTTTTGTTGAAAGAATTTGAGAAATGTGTGTGCACATACAGTGTATCATGCTAGATATACAGTTTCAAGAATAATATCTTTTAAAGACACTTTTACAAGCACTGTTTCCTCTTAAAGCAGTTAATGATAATGATCAAGATACTGTATATCTATTTCTCTAGGTTAAGTCAGTGTTTTGTTGATTTTCTTTACAGTACTATTATAGAGAGGAGGACCTCAACTAATGACATCATCTATGCACTTGTTGTGTCATCGTCTGCTATCACCTTTGACTATCGGACGGCAGAGGGTGCTAAATTTCTTCAAATTCAAACTGGCATTCAAGTCAGCCAATGGCAGCATGTTGCTGTGCAGGTAATGTTTCTGTCACCATTCCTTCTTCTTTCTTCATTTAAAGGAAAGTGAGGCTTAAATTAAATATAATGCTCAAGAAACTTACTTCCTTTTTTAAAATCCACTATATCTTTGAACATATACATGTATTGAGAAAGGAGCTTTTACTAGCATTTATCTGGGAGATGATAATTTACAAGCTTTTGGCTTGTTGACACTAAAAATGTATTGCTCCCTGCTTTTTTTTTTTGGTTTTTTTTTTTTACATTTTTACATTTTTGTTTATTTTGGGGTTCATATTGCTTTTTACTTTTACATGTAGCTTGTTGATATTTATAACATGAATATAGCAGAGACATTAGATAAAATTGTATTTCATCAGTTAAAAGTGAAAATATGTTCAAATATAAAATGTACTATATTTTTTGGTTTAATTCATGGTATGTTTGTCTAAATCAGAACAAAATGTACACTCAATCCAATTTTCTTCAGCCAAATTATATTGATGAAAATTTCTACCATGTATATGTGCTGTAAATCTTCTACTGTTTAATGCAAATAACATTTGTTGTCATAGAGAGCCATATTGGATTATTCTGTTTACTTTGAGTAACAGGGAAAGGGTAACAGCTGGATCACAGAAAATTATTTTCTTTCTCTGCAGTGTAAATCAGAACTTGCTATCAAACAAAGCAGAGTATTATGGAGTATATATTTATTTATTTATTTCAGTTTTATACAACAGGGTGGTCTACTTTCAAGTCCGTTTCCGGACCTGCTCTTCCAGAGAGCCCTGCATTCACATAAAAAGTACAGAACATATTCTACATGATTAAAAAACCAAAACATATAAGATTAAAACAGAATAAATATACATGTGAATCATAGGCCTACTCCTTGGGTTGGGGTAGGGTATATTTTACAGTATCTGCTCTTGTATGTTTGATTGTGGAAACCTGAAATATTAATAAAATCCTATAATTTTGCAGATTATATAAAGAATTGAATTACATCTTTTTTAAAATATCTTTTATTTACCATGACATGTATGACCATTCTATTAATTATGTTAATTACCATGAAGTGTATTATATTTCAATGGTATGCATTGTAGAATAAACGGAAAATGGACATTGCATGTTATTTCCTATTTGTTTTGTAGGTGTTTGGAACAAAGGCAAGTTTCTTCATCAATGGTTTGGAGGTTGATGGCACCCCCTTTGAAACCATGAACCTCCAAGGCGAGATCGTTGATGACAGCAATGCACAGACGAGGGTCGGCCAGAGAATGACAGGTACAGTAATTCAACTTTTTTTCTGTTTCGAATATGAGGACATTTGAAGAGCTATCCTCTTCAGGGAACACCTCTTCTATGATCTTCTTCCACACTGACATAAAGCTTGCAAATTATTTTTCGCCTTTACCAAAACTCAACCTTCTCTTTCAGTGCTTGTATTCATGAAGGTAGACTAAGTTTAAACCTGACAAAAGTGGGTAGTGTTACATGTAGTCCGATGTTTTGTACAGTGTATATACATGTATGGAGTGCTAAGTGGCTAACTCTTCATTCTATAAAAATGACGATCATTCCGTAACTAAATGAACAAACAAAAGTTCTGTCATTATAGAATCAATTTCTCCTTTTCATATCATGACTGCATTTAATTTGTTCGGTCATTTTGTTACAGAACTACACTAGTTTATATAGAATAGAGATTGCCACAGAGATAAATCAGTGTAATGAATTAAACCAGGTGTTAACTTGTCAGCCTGTATGAATAAGAGGCAAATATGTTAGACTTAAGCAAATGTTTCACCCCTTGTCAGTTCCTTTTGGGGAAAATATTTAGAGAACTCTTTGAAAAAGTAGATTTCTATCATTTTAAATCACTTAGAATATATCCTTTAGGGGTGGGAGTTTCGGGTATTTTTTCAATTCGGGAACCCGACTATTTTTCGGGCGGGTTCCCGGTTACCCGAAAATGATATAACACGAATTACAAGCCAATATTTACCCCTAAGAAGCTACAAACACTGTGGGAAAACTCCTTTGTGTTTGGCAACTGAAATAAACCATTCGAGGAAAAAACAAAAACACAAACAAAAACAACAACAACAACAACAAAACAGGCGGAGGAAATCGCGTGGGAGCAAGACAGGATAGGCATAAGCCGCCTAAATCTAATCTGTAGAAATTGTCTACCGTCTAATCATGCCAGCGCGCCAGCGCCTTAGGTAGTCACGCGCGGTCAACATTCCCTCGCACATGTTTATCCAAAATACATGAATGTACATGTACTTATAAAAAAGGAAGGGGAATACAAAGAAATCTTATGAAGAAAAACTTGTTTGAGACGATGATCATGATGATTCTTAATAATTTTGTACGGGCAGCTCTTGGGAATTTTGACATCGTGATCGTAGAGATCGAGTCACTCACTTTGTACACAAACTTCACTGTTCACACGGAATATTGATTTGCCTGGCGAAAATGGCGAGCTTTCTGTAGTATCTACACTCCTCATACTCTAATTATACACATTGCGAGTCCTCACGCACGCGGTCATCGTCTCACCGACAGTTTCATTCTCAACATGTGATCAACCCGCCAATTATTGAAATTCACACACACGTACCACTACTAGTACACATAAAATCATCAATACATGCCGGGTCCTCTCTCTTCGCCAGTAGCACCATTGATATCATCATCGATCATCATAATCATCAAAGACATCATCATCATATCATCATTATCAAGATAATAACATCATCAAAACAATTATCTTCATCAGACATCAAATATCATCATTCATCAAACTCATCATTCATCCAAAAAAAATCATCAAGCCAACATTTTCTTCTCTGTCCGACTGCAACTTCATCCTTTAACACACACATGCGGTTCCCTTTTGAAATTCGATCTGTTTATACAAAGCGCCTTTCCGCCCAATGCCGCCGCGGTATATGAAAGGAAAAAAGAAAAAAGAAAAAAAAAAGCGCACACCTTCATTGGCTGGCTGGCATATGACTTGTCATGACTTGTTATTAACGGACCGCTCATGAAATGACGTCACAAGCCCAATTTTATGAATGAAAATGTTTTTTTTTAAATATTTATATATGAATGAAAATGTTAATCGCGCGCACTGTAGACATCCTTTGCTTCTCACAGCCTTGCTTTTCACTTTCGCATGAACAATGAAGGATATTATTTTGGATATATCGTTCATGTACTCTTAATCTGATTTCAGTAATTGGTAACTTCTTTGCTAAAGTTTCAGGATAGTATTGTGACAGTGTCAGATCGTGATCGTCGATGTTAAAAATACCTGTTTAATAGTGTACGAGTTGTGAGATGCCACGTGCGAGTGTGGAGCGACTGTTGAATATGCATGAGTTTGTAAACTTTACGCCCGTTAATCGCTCATAGACTTATCGTTCACTGCAAAGAAGGGGGAAGGCCACTAAATGCAAATTATGTCATGGGTTCAATGAACCAATGAGCAGTCTCTGAATAGCGGCAGTGAGCTTTGCTCTCTGTGTATACGAATGTGTAAGGTTATGTTTCACAGTGAGTTGAACGAATCAAAAGCGCATCACTGCAATGGTGCGCTAGAGCGCTACATGGATTTTTTTTTACATGTAAATAGTAAATGGCTGTTCGACGTTCATCTACCGCCTTGTCGTGTACATACATAGGTGATAATTAAATACTCATTTTCGGGTATCGGTTATCTAATATTTTGACCCGGGTCCCGAGGCTCTCGGGCGGGACTCGGGTACCCGGTTTTTAGTCCCAGCCCTACTTAGAATATATCCTTCAAAATTAATTTGGGAGGATTTTTTCCCTTGACGTACATGTGTGTGGCATACCAGATGTCAAAAAGGCAATTATCAGGCAAACAATAGTATGTATATATAATTACATATATACATTCATATACATGAGAGATAATGAAGAATATTCTTCTGATTAAAGGGATTTGGTAACTTTGTGGAGGCTTGATTTAATAAATTGTTGAATTTTGATATCTATCTTGTATAATGATGTTCAGAAGGATAAATACATGTAAATAGCCAGGCATAGAAAGGTTTTCAAATATATAATGCTATTATTAAGATATCTATGACTGAATACTCCCATACACTTAAGTCTAACACTGAGTCTGTGGGGGGAAATGAGTCTGGCATTTCCGGTCACTTGCATATGTTTACTTTTGTGAAGCACATGATGATTTTGAAGTGCTTTTTTTTTTTTTCCTGGGCTTCATTTTTACACCATATTACATACACTGATAGCATGTAAGGCCAGGCAGCTCAGATTTTATCAAGCCTCTACAAAGTTACCAAATCACTTTAATGTTTGGAAGTTTCATGCATTTTCCATGGGTATAACACCCCACCCCCTCACCCTGCTTATCCCCATGACTCTGTCTTTAATTTGTTCTACCATCTACATGTACTATGACTCGAATTGCCATGATATTTCTATTTATGACAAAAATTGTACAATAAAATCACATTTTATGGCACATTATTAGATTTCACTGTCAAATGAAGAACAGATGGATGTACCTGGTCTTCATTGTGCATTTATATTTTGTTCAAGAGATCTGTGAGATGAGATTTAACAGAATTACATGTATGTGCTGATAATGATAACCACCCACTCTCAAAGGTAGTGAAAGAGTCTACCCCCTGGGTTTACCAATGTAGTGATCGCCTATGGGGATGATGTGATGATTAATATATGGTTTATTCATCATGTCATCTACTGTCCCTATCACCACCGGTTGACTAGGGGAGCGGGGAGGGGGGAATGGGCCTGTGTCCCCTTCAAAAACCCACTTGGCTTACTTCAGTACTTACACAACCCCAAAATTTTCCCTTCCCCCTTAAATATTTTGACCCAGCACCAACAGGCACCTGTGAAATGTAGTTATCATTTTTTGCTTGTAAGACATTTTTTTTATCCCCCCCCCCCCCGATCTGCCCCTGGTAATGTACCTACCACATGTCTGTAGGGTTCTACGTGACAGTTCCTATGAGAGACTGAAGAATGATGAAAGGAGAATTACTTCCACCCACTCCTACATTTCTCTGGCAGCTAATTGTCAGAATAGCGGAAAAATCATCAATTTCTCAATATTTTATATCGGAGTGACAGGTTGGATAAATATTTCCTTTTTAGGGAGTGTATTATCAATATGTACAGTGTATGTTTATTTGTAAAATACTGACTTCATATCTTTTTATTTTCTTTGCAAAAACTGAGTTCAAATTTATGAACCTTTCAAATATAAAAAAAAAAGCAATAATGTGAAGTCAAGTATAGACTGTACATGTACAAGTACATATTTGAATTTTAACTGATAAATGGAAAACAGGAAATTTCCTGTCTTGATTGCTTTAAATTTGCATACATGTTCATGTAAGCAAATAGGTCTCCTTGAATAATTCATAAATGGGGTTATACGATTTATGCAGAAAGCACAATTAGGCATAAACTGATTTCCAGCATGTCTAGAATACAAGGTGAAAGGAAGATGAAACTGTATTTAGACTGCCTGCCCAACATGCCCATGTCAACTATTGTTCAGTCTCTCAGAGTCAATATCTCTTGGGGATAAAGCTGCCTAGTCCAATTTGCTTTGTGCAACAAATATTGGTGCTACCAAACTCCAACCAGAGGACATACAACCTATTCCTGTTGAGTTTGTGTCATACTGGGATAAACTAAATTCTTTATCTGTAATCATATCATTAGTAAAACATTACTTGGAAGGTTTTTTTTTTAATCTATGAAAATACATATATAGGTACTTGTAGGTACAGGTGGATGCAAGAGCAAATCAACTTCGTCATTTTCCTCCTAAATATATAAATGTTTATATCAAGAGACTGTTGAAAGAATAAACAAGAATTTGGCATTTTATTTTCTAAAAAGTTTATTAAACACAAAAATATATAGATTAAGTTAATTACTGAAAATAAGTTTCATTTTGTTATATTAGTTCTCAAAGTAAATCATAAAGCTACCTGTGTATATGTAGCTAGCCTAAAGTGTATATTGCAAGTTTATCTGAAGTATATATCGAAATTGTATCAGAATTCTTGCACATCTAGAAATGCCAATCATCTTTTTTTTTTCTAATGCCCTTTTACACGTAGTTGATATGCACAACATGTTACATTATCTTGTACAGATGGTACATTGGGAGCAGCTGTGTTGAACTGACTAATACTCTTGACTTTCATATGAGAGGTCCTACATGTAAGTTCGATCCTTGCTCAGTGCTTATACCCGTGGACATGCAAGCTGTTTTACCCCTCTCGACCCAGGTGGTGCAATTGCAGTGCCCTCAGGAAGAGCAGTATTTACTCTGCTTTGGTCGACTGATGGAACAAACAGTCAACCACCACAGTTGATTTTTGTCACAGGTACAAGGCATATGGAACATACACTCCATAGCATTGTGGCAGTTGAGGATTTCACTTTGTAGCGGACAAATAGTTGATACTGATAAGGCTACGTAGATGGGTAAATAAGACCTATTATTTATTATCTTACAGGAACAGACCAGTTTGTAGGTAGGATGCAGGATCTGTATTTTTACCAAGCAACCTTGACAAACCGGGAGCTACAGGAGTTAGCTACAGGAACCTTCCCTGAGGTCCATGCCCAGTCTGAATGTAGGTGTCCAGACAGTCACCCTAGAGTTAATCCACTAGAAGAAAGGTAGGTACTGGGAGATGATTTAACAGATTTCTAATTCCCTGAATATTTTAGAAAAACTGGAGCATTCTATATGCATGTAAATTATGAAATTATACCTTCAAGTAAATTAGAATAGGAACCAATTCTTGACCACATCGAATCTTGGAGATGCATTGACAAGGATTATAGACTTATCTTTTCAAATAGTAGAGTGCTACCTGCCTTCACACCAAAAAATAATTAAATAGAGCTTAGAGTTCTCAGCCGAGCTCACCAGCCTTTTTCGGCCCTATAATCATAAGTTTGAAGATTGGAGAACAGACACCACACCGTATCAGGCCAGTCGTCTCACACACGACAAGTTGCCCTCTAAGAGTTTGCTAATGATGGTGGGCTGGGCAGTTACAGGATGTCTACTCTAAAATGATAATTTTATTAGATATGTTTATTTCTCCTGCAGGTATTGTCTGAAGAACAGAGAACCTGACACCACACCTGATCAAGTCCGTCGATTGAATCATGACAGTCAATCACTTCTATAGTTTGCTAATGATGGTGATCTGGGAGTTACTGGGTGTTCTCTATCTTGATAATTTTATCAAAAATGTCTCCTTTTCATACAGGTACATCTATTCATAATTTTATTAAAAATGTCTCCTTCTCCTACAGGTATTGTTTGAAGAATGGTGAAGCTGACACCACACCTGATCAGGTCAGTCGTCTGAACCAGGACAGCCATCCTCTAGAGTTTGCTAATGATGGTGATCTTGGAAGTTACTGGGTGTCTACTTTGACTGGTGGTAACAATATCACAGTGGACATTGACCTAGGAAGCAGGGTGTACCAGGTATGTGCAATGTTTATCTCATAATTTGCCATGTTGTAAAGATAGTTTCACACATTTTCAAATCATGAAAGGGCTCTGAACCAAAATGAGTTAAAAGGAGTCTAAAATCATTAGGCACCAAGAACATCACAAGAGCGCATCCTAAGGGAAATATTTCTCACAAAAAAAAAAAACATTTGGAGTGAATTAAAACGTAATTTGTTTTGCACAACCAATCCTGTCTTGAGTACACATGACAATCCTACAATCCTAATCATACAAATAATATCAGTGAGGGCATAAGTAAGTATTATCCACACAAAGGTATTGTTAAACAATACTTGAGGCGAAACCTGAAGGTATTGGGACTGTGTCAGAGGTACATCCTAGCGTGGATAATACAAGTTAGAATATACCATTGTGTATTACTTGTTTTATGAAATGGTGATGGGATTCTTGTCATTGATAAATCATCCTCATCCCAAATTCCATATATCTATAGAAGACTGACAAATTGATTACCATCCATTCATTACAAAATGCTAATGACCAGTTACGCATTAGGAAAAAATAAATGCCTGATCACATGTTCACTCTCATCCAATCATTTAATTAGGATCTACGATAATATTTTATGATATAGGCAAAGGAAAAGAATTTAAATCCTCTTGTTTGAATGAAGGCTCCAATATATTCTACTTCTGCACTGATCTTTTCTCCCTTCCAGGTGTTTTATGTGGTACTTCAGTTCTACAGCCCTCAGCCTACAGACCTAACCATCCTACATCGCAGCAATGACTCCGCTCCTTGGCAGGTATGGCAGTACTATGCCCAGGACTGCCAGACTGCGTTTGGACTGGAAAATGATGGAGAGCTGGACACGCCTACATCAGTCAACTGCATTCAGTTTCCAAGGTATTTAGCATATGGCAATGGTTTTCCACAAGTCTTCCAGACTTGTATGGAGTTGTATAAACTGCTTATAAAATGCCTTTTTCTTGTGGAGCAAGATGAAGATGATAGCGATATGTTATATTTTCATAACCCATATTATACATCATACTTACATGTACAAGACTATGGTGCCTTTATAATTGCGCTATCACCCTCATCTTCGACTTGGGAAATATTATTATTTTGGGTCAATAGAGTCTCATACACTGTATTCCCCTCAAAGATAGTCACCATTATTAAAATTTTTCTATGGGCTTACATTATAATACTTCTAGTAGATGACGATTATTAATTGATATGTGTCTTAATGTAACTTTCACTGTAGTGACATCCCCTATTCCAAGGGCAACATCACCTTCCAGCTACTTGCCCCAGAGCCAGTGGCCCGGCCAGGGTACAATGATTTCTACAACACACCTGCTCTGTTGGAGTTTGTGAGGGCTAAGGAGGTGCGCATCTTGATGGAGGGTCATTACCATGTCAACCCCTCCTCGTCCAGGCATATGTATTATGGTATTGAAGAACTCACTATCAGTGCAAGGTAGGTCACAGTTAATTTTGTTACTATATTTTCCGGCGTAAAGGCAACATTGCTGTAAAGGCTGCACACCGATTCTAACCAACTCTTTGGAAGAAAAAACAGGACATGGGTAAAAAAAAAAAACATCCATTTTTTGAAAGATATTTCCAAAAATATTGGATCAGGAAAAAAAGAAGAAAAAATAACTGATGAGCTTTTTATGGCATTATATATTTGAATACCATTATTCCTATATTTAGTTCCATACATATCAATATGTATTAGGTTTAATCTTTTATTCAGGGTTTGAAAGAACCTTATGTTGTCTGTGGTTGCACATAGGCTGCACCCAGATTTTGCAGTCTTATTTTGTGCTACAGCCTTTCCCTCAGCAAATGCAGTACTCGAATGGATATAATGATGAAGGGACAAAAATGCAAGGAAGAAAGGAGAAAAAAAGTGAGATATACATGTATGAAAGAGGTGGAATTGTGCATATTTTGTATGTGTATATACTTCCATGAGGCATAGTAAGGTATGAATATACAGTGATTGGAGAAAAGAAGGATTTGAAGGGAGAGAGGAAAAAAGAAAGAGTGACAGATATGGAGACAAAAATCTTTTGAAATGTTAATGTCTTGAAGTAAATAATTAAGAAATCATATTGTTCAAATATGGAGGGTTAAGTCTCTCATTTTATTGTTCCTTGTGCATTTGCTTTGAATATGAAAGTTAAGTCCCTTTTGTTACATGTATTATTTGTTTCCTCTGTTATTTGCATTCATACATAATATTGTATCTATTGTAATAGCTGTCCTTGTATGAGGATGTGCCTTTTAAAGTTATGAACAATATTTTGTCTGTGCATTGTTATTTGTATGTCAGTTTTTTAATGAACTGGATTAAATTTGTCCTTTTGTTTAGATGTGACTGTAATGGACATGCAGATACCTGTGATATTACATCAAACCCATACGTATGTAACTGTCTTCCTTCTAGCTTCACAACAGGAATTGATGTAAGTTTTATCATTCTCTTTATTTTCCATGACTGTCTAAGAAATTATTTGATAAATCCAAATTTAGAGCTTATATAAATACCATAGTGTGTATGCAAATATTTAGGGGGGGAGAAGAAAAGATGGTACAACATGTACATGTATATAAGTTATGCCATCGTGGAAGGAGAATTGAAGGAAGAAAAGAATTAAGAGAGGAAAAAAGGGAAGACAGGAGAATACATGTAATGAAAAAAAAAGAAGAAGATTTGACAGAGGGGATAAGAGGAAGAAAAAAAAAAGGAGATAAAAAAACTGGAGAAGAAATAACAAATAAATAAGAAAAAAAGAAGAAAAGATTAAGAAAGAAATATAGAAGGAGAAAGAAGTATAACAAGATGATAGAAAAGATGATGGAATGTTTAATAAAGGGGAGGAAGTGATGGAAAAGGAAATAACAAGATCAGAGTGGAGAAGGATAAGAAATAGACATTAATGAGAAGAAAAGGAAAGAAGAAGAAAAGAATTTGAAAGAAAAAAAAAAAAAACTTCCGAAGTGTCATGTATATGCTACCTGAAGACACAAATGATCTGGACTACACACCCATTAGTTTTAATGATACATGCCGAAGGAATAACGATGACAACATATCACTTTGTTTGTGCAGTTTATTTTTAGAAAGTATTACACTAGGCTTTTTACAATTTAGTATTTAGTTAACCATGTTTCAAGATTTTTCTCATGAAATACATGTACATGTACCTTGCTTGCATTATTACTATAGTTTGTTACTTAATATCAGCATTTAATGTAAGCTTTCTTTTACATAATATGCATCAAAATGGCACATTACTTGAAATATACTACATGAAATCAAATCACCTTGTCGATTGTAGAATATTGTGCAAATATGAGGTTTTAGTATTATTTCTAGAATGTGTATAAAAGAAGATAGCTGTGGTGTGATGTATTGCATATAGTCAGATTCTGGCAAGTTTTCAGCTAATGGCTCCAATAAATATCCATGTTTGACAGGCAGTGGGCGTTCAGTTTGGAATGGGGGCAGGAGTCAAATGCATTTACAAGTACAAACTCAAGAAAAAGAAAGGAAAAAGATTGACAAATGTATCTTGTCACCAACATTTTAGAGTGACTAGTTTTGAAAGCAAGGGAAAATATGGGCCAAGCAGACACATTAAGTAGTCCTTTTACCCCTACACGTTTCTCTATACTAGTAATTCCCATATGGGGCTCACTAAAAAGGTAAACATATACATCAGTGCATATCTTGCCAGGTTCTCCAGTAACATATACCCTACTGAACTCTTGAAGAGTTTCCGAGAGCATTAAATCACCTCCTGTATGTCTGTAGAACAAATAAACTTTCCTTAAAGTATAGAAAGATGGAAGGTGACAGATGACTAGTACTAATAAGGTGGGCCAGGGTGATATATGAATGATGATTTTAGGGCCATGTGATTAAAGATAAAGTTGAGTCCTGGTCATGATATTGAATTGTGAAAGAAACTGTCTTAAAGCAATTAGGAAAGGTTGATTATATAGTACATAAGAATTGGTGTATGCTGTAAGGTTTTGGAATCACCAAAATGATAAGAAATTGACCTAGTCCTGCTGAGATTCACATGCACTGCACAGATAAATATGTATATGGGACGACAGTCACGACACGCAAATGTTCAGCCCGAACATTTCAGCTGTTTCTTGTCATATTTTGAATGTGAAGACATTTGAAGAGCAATCCTTTACAGGGGACATATCTACTATAATAATCTTTCAAACTAACATAATAAGAATGAGAAAGCTCACAAATTATTTTTTACCTTTCCCAAAACTCAAGCTTCCCTTTAAATATAAAAAAAATGAATAGTTTATAATAGAGAGAGTGAGAGAGAGAGAGAGAGAGAGAGAGCTAAAGAGAAGAGAGGAGATTGAGAGATACAGGTATTTGTGGATAAGAGAGAAGAAAGGGAGAGCAAGAGAAAGGGACACAGCTTTTAGAAGTGTTTAATCCTTTCAGGACAGGAATTATTCAAGTGCTAAATTGATCACATTTTGTTCTTCAAATTGGCAACAATAGTATTTTTCTTTCATTGCTACATGGTTCTAATAAGATGTTATGTCTTTGAAAACAATACACATAGTTAAGAATTTTGTTGAAAAGTTTCAAAAATTGCCAATTTTGATAAAAAAATTGAACCTCTCAATATGTTGCCAATTTAATGATTTTAAAGCTTATTCTTGTTTTAAAATTCCTGGCATCAAACGAAATATAGTCATGCAACAAAAATGGACATACATGTAGTTTGAGCAGAAATGTTTGCTCTTTCTAATCATTCATCTAGTAGATATTTTAGAGCTCTGAATCAAAAGTTATTGAGCCAAACCACATATTGTGGTCAATTGTCTCAAAAGGGTTAAGATGTGAAAAAGGCTGTGTGTCATAAAATTTACTTGTTGCTCATGTCTTTAGATACATGTACATATTTTTTGTTCATTCATGAAATATTGGATGATCACCTGTTTATCCAGTAAATGGCGAGAAAACATGCAAAAAACATGTAAAAACTGTTTACAAGTGACATACAATGTACGTGCAGATTCACATGTCGCTACTGATGTGTTTATACAGGTCGCGGAGTTCAAGATCTTGTTGTTTTCCATACTTGGAAATGAATATGTTTGTACTTCATACACCTGATTCCTATGTTGTTAAATGATCAGTACATGTATATTTTCTTTTTAGGATCTAAGCCAAGTGTAAAAAAGGGGAAGGATCATGAACAACACTGCAATTGTTTATAATTTCATCATGAATGCAGAGTTCAATTTGTATTTTGACAGATTTTGTTTATTTATTCCTTCATGACTACCAGTACTGCCTATCATGTTGGTTTGAGAAAAAAAAAATAGACCTGACCTACACATGTATATCCTCATCTCTGAATTTAACCCCTGAGCCAAAACTCAACATTCACACCTGACACGTTAAACCTTAATAAAATGACGTGCTCCTGGTGCTCATCTAGAACCTGGATCTTGCCATACAAAGATCACTTAGTACAAATAGAGGCCATTGTTGAACACATCTTATTGTTTTCTACCCTCACTTGCTAATCATTTGCATGTGTAAAATGGGTTTTATTTTGACATGGTGTTTTTTTGACAGGGTTTACTGCATCTTGTGAGAAGGAGACTATACTGTGCGAACAATTTAACAAACATAAATCATGAATACAATTTTGTGCAATTTTTGAATTCATAATTATATGTTTTTAGTTTTTTCTCAGTATTTATGTAAACAGTATTGCATAATATCTTAACCTTGATATTCATGAACCTTTTCCTTCCAAGTCTCAAAACGAAAGAACTTTTTTGGGGGGAGGGGGCAAAAAAAAAATGAAATATTCATATTTGGATGCTTTGTAAAACATCTACTGCCCTGAAAGCTTTAAGAGAGACATATATATATATATCTATTTGTACAAGTGTGGGTGCATGCTATTTCTTAAAAACCAGATGATTCTCTTGAAAATTCATCCTAGAGGGAAAAAAATCTGGGATGCTGCTTTTTGAGCTGAATCACACGAGGGACTTGGATGAAATATGAATTATGGAGAAAATCTGGACCAACCTGACACCAAGGAGTGTGGGGGTGGGGCACTGTGGGAGTCCAGGGACATTATGCTATATGAGTGGGTCTGGGATTTATGAGAGGGCCATATTTGGGGGACAGCTGGACTCTGTGTTTGTGGGATTTGTCATTTGTTTGGAGTGGTTTATGAGGGGATTTAGTTTCATATTGAGTTGATTGATGGTGTTTGGTTAGTACTGACCAGAGCAGTCCAGAACTCATTCAATCAAAACTTATATTTGGCTTACTGCCCTTTCAACAAGTGGATGAATATCCACTTTAGCATATCTTTGAAATGATCAGACTCTGATGATTTTATTTACCTGTGACCTCCAGTAGTAATATATTCAAACCACACTTCCTTGCAGTTGAATTATATCAGCATTTTCACAATATTATCACATGTAATATAATTGTATTAACCATTACATTAAGATATATATGTCTTATTTTTCCATTTGAATTGAATTGAATTGAAGGGAATTGAATTTGATTGGCCTCACATTTAAAAGTGAAACAAAATGATGCAAAATGTTGGCGATTCTGAGTCCATAGCTGCATATGAAAATCTTTCCTTTAAAATCTAATAATTTTACTCAACAGATATTGAAAAAATGACAATGATTTATGTTCAGTGTGTCAAATTGTGCTTGATTTCTTTTTGTTCATTGGTTTATTGACATTATCTTTACCATATTCTTTATTAATTTTGGGAGAAGACAGTCATTGACAGGTCTTCAAAATCATGCATTTTTCAAGATGAGGTATTTGAGAAGCTTTTCTGTGAGTGATATGGGGGGGGGGGACTCTCAACAAAATATGACTTACAAAGAAACTCTGTATGAATTTGACACACCTGTGTGTGGGTGGGGCACAGAGGGAATCTAAAGGCAGAGTTCTAGATTCAGGATTTATGATTGTCTTTTTGGAGACAGCTGGACCATGTGTTGATACTATTCACCACCCTACTAGGAATCTTCACAGTTAAAGATCTCTTAGTTCCCAGTAAAACTTCTACAAAGGCATATGGACAAAGAGCTTTCTTTCCAGCATGGAGTACTGGAACTCTGGAATAAAATTCAAATTATATAAAAAAAAAGCACCCACATTAGAATAATTTAAGGGCATTTTAAAAACATGCTAAGTTATGCTATAAATATAAACCATTTTCTTTGCTTTTTTCTGGTTACCTAAAATCTGTATTTTGTTTTGGTATTATTTTGTTTTTGTTTCATTTGTTTCAGTGAAATGCATAAAAACATAATAATTTGTAATATTATTATTATTATTATTATTATTACTATTACTATTATAAGTAGTAGTAGTAGTACATGTGGTAGAAGTGGTAGTAGTAACTAGTAGTAGTAGTAGTAGTGGTGGTAGTGGTAGTAGTAGTAGTAGTAGTAGTAGTAGTAGTAGTAGTAGTAGTAGTAGAAGTGGTAGTAGTAGTAATAGTAGTAGTAGTAGAAGAAGTGGTAGTAGTAGTAGTAGTAGTAGTAGTAGTAGTAGTAGTAGTAGTACTTAGTGGTAGTAGTAGTAGTAGTAGTAGTAGTAGTAGTAGTAGTAGTAGTAGTAGTAGTAGTAGTAGTAGTAGTAGTAGTAGTAGATGTAGTAGTAGTACATGTATTTGTGTATTAGTAGTAGTATTAATACAACATATAAATATATACAGTATATTTAAATGAATGTTTCCTTGTATCATTATTGTACTATTTGATGTTTTTTTTTTTTTTATTATGTAAATAATTTTGTAAAAATTTTGTACAATTCAGCCCCCCAGGGCATATTTTGAATAAATAAACCATTATTATTATTATTATTATTATAACATTATTTCCTACAGTGTACGTTAGGGGGAATCCTATCAATGCGGTTTATTCCATCACAATAAAAATTTGACATTACGGCGAAAGCGACCGTGCGTTAAGGCGAATGATAACAATAGCCTAACGCTGGAATAAGAGTTATTAGTATTATTACTATCATCATCATTATTATTATTCATGTTCTGTTTTTTTTTTCCTCTGATTTCAGTGTGGAGAATGTCTCCCTCTGTACAATGACAAGCCATTCCGTCATGGTGACCAAGTCAATGCCTACAACTGTAAACCATGCCAGTGCTATGGACACGCCTCCAGCTGTTTCTACAATGAAACACTGGATGAATCTCCAGACTTCCATGACAGGTAAATGAAATCTTATTCAGAAGCCAACTTGAAGGTTTAGTTGCAAGAAATTTTAAAAAAGAATAATTTAAAAATATATAAATTGGTTGTCTTGTTGCAGGAGTAATTTGTTACAGGCACAATTTAAACTGTTTAAAAGGTCTGAATTTTGTGTTAAATCATTTCAAAATGTTAAACTACATGTATATTGATTAGTATAGTGTAGATGAATTTTCCTTTTGTAATACATTTTTTATCATGTTTTCTGTGTTCATTTGGTAAAGTCCTGCAGAAATTGCAAACTGAAATTTTTTTGCTTTATCAGTAAAAACTGCTAGCATAATTTCAATTATGTTTGGGACATTTTTATGTGGCAAGTTTTGTATCAAATTATGCCTGCAGTTTGACCTGTGGGATGTGAAAGATTTATACTTCTGACATACGAAAATAAATGTTCACTAAAATATCTACTCTTGATTTTGCATCACTTACACTTAGGGGAGGGAGTGGGGGAGCTGTAGATGTTAATATTCCATAGTATCTTATTCCAATTCTTCATACTGCTTTCCATAATTATATGTATTATCTGTCTCCGGATTTGCATTTTATGGATTATATACAGCACTGGTCAAAATCATTAGAACACTTGCTAAAAAATTAACAAATATGATATTGAACCATCTTTGTGATCATGATTGTCCCAGGACTTTCCTATATGTACATGTAGTTTGTTGATACCCAGTACTTATTTCAACAACCAGGAGTTGCGGTAATAAAGAACTGGATATTGATGAAAGTTAAAGTGTACCATTCACCAAAAAATGTATTGCTCTGTATGTTTGGGGTTCCATGTCGCTATACTACATGTATATTCAAAATATGAGCTTCAAATGTTGATTCTATCAAGAGATATTGCAAGTTGAAATGCACTCCCAATAAACAATACAGTGACTTGTGAGGAGACTAGACTAATTGATGTACCTGTACATGCTCGCATAGAATAAGGGCCCGCGTGGAACTGAGCTCGGAGTAAGGTTCCCCGCGAGGTTTTTTAATGTTTTCCTTCATTTTCTTCATACTCCTTAACCGTTAACCCGTAGAAGGCCAGGTAAAGCCTTTTGAGCTTGATTTAAATAACTTTTTTAGGTGATTGGTACACATTAAATCTGTTCATTTTAACAAGTGTTCTAATAATTTTGACCAATGCTGTATGTTTATTGCCTCACCCATCATTCCAGGGGTGGTGGAGGGGTGTGTTCCAACTGCCAAGACAACACAGAGGGACAGCACTGTGATCAATGTGTATTAGGGTTCTTCAGACTCGATGGTGTACCACTGGATTCCGTTGATGTCTGCAATCCGTGTGAATGTTCCCCAAATGGCACGGTGGCAGCAGATCTGACCTGTGAAGAGGTAGGATTGTAAGCTGGGAAGGTGCATTATTTATGGTCCACTGGTTTATACTAGTGACTCACAAGGGTGTTGGTTCAAATCTTGGCTAGGTCTACAGTTGTGTTTTGTCTTTGTCCTATGTAGTAAATGAGTACCTGATATAATATTTTTGGAAAATGGCATTGAAAAGAGACCTACTGAAGCTTTTCGTCTTGCACTCATCAGAGTATATCACAAGAATGAACAGAAAACCAAAATCGAACAATATAACTGTAAACTAAAGGAAATATTTAACAGATTTTGATTGGCTGCCTGAAAATAATATTTTTCCTTTAATTTATTTTTTTTTACCTTCTGATAGGCCATTTTAGTTTAGATCAATCTCTGAACAATATATTTGAATATTACAGCAAAATAAGTTATACATAATGAATGTCAACCGTTATAAATGTTTTTTTTCCTTTAATGATTTGGATGCTAAATATTTGGCTGCTCAGCGTACGCAAAGGAAATAGATCCAAATACACGTGATAACACGATTTTCACAAACTTCTTGAATAAAGTCATTTAACTTTACGGTGCCACCAAGTTTACAATTATGTATCGCAAATGCAAATTGGCGAAAAAGTTTTCAATCATAGAGCTTCTTTTCATTGCACATCATGATACATGTACATCCATTTAATATTCTATAATACACAATACATTAAATCATGGGAGGGTGAGCCTTTCTTTGTACAAAATATATTAGAAACATTAGTTTTCAAAAATGGGTAGTACAAACTGCCTACCGCATTGAAATTGATAAACATTAACTTCAATTTAATTTTCATCTCTTTGAAGGTGAATGGTCAGTGTAACTGCAAGACGTATACATCAGGAAGGAGGTGTGATACATGTCAGAATGGCTACTTTAACCTGGATGTTAGTAACCCTAATGGTTGTGAGCCGTGTGGATGTATCTCTGCTGGAACAATCAACTCTGACGTCTCATGCCATCAACAAACTGGTGTATGTAACTGCAAGGATAATGTCATAGGTTAGTAGAAAGTTCACAGTGTTGCGCGATTTTAAAGCAGAATATTTGAATCAAACTCGTAAAATTATATACATGTATCTTTATTTAGTAGAACTGTATATCTCTATTCAGTGTTTTATTAGTATGATTTGGAGATTTTTTATTATTTACCGATAGAGAGTGTGTGCTTATCACCATGTCTTTTCAGCAACCAATGTGATAATAGCCACATGTAGAGATTGATTTATCCCTTTATCAGCTGTTATTCCTATCTTATCCCATTGTAACCTACTTTGCCAATATCTAGTGAAACATGAAAATGCAATAATATTGGTTTTTAAGCTGTGCTACAGTATATGCCTCTTGCACAGAGATTCCATCTTAACAATTGCCCTTTGTAATTTCCGAGTTATTACTAGATTTTGGGGGTAATGGGTTTTGATGTGATAGAAGATAATCATTTTTTCATGAAAGAAATAATTACTGCTTACACAAATACTGTACAAAAGTGTAATGGTGATGTGGTTGAAATATGATTAAATAATGATTCAATCCCCTTTCTCAGGTGACAAGTGCGACCGTTGCAACTACGGGTTCTACAACCTCGCTGCTTCTAATCCGTTTGGTTGCCTGCCTTGTGGCTGCAACCCTGATGGCTCTACCAGCATCTACTGCGATCCAAGCTCCGGTCAGTGCCAGTGTAGGTCATCCACGCAGGGTATGACATGTGATGAATGCCGTGATGGTTTCTATGGGTTGTCAGCTGGTGGGTGCTCTGAGTGTGATTGTGATGCTTCAGGGACTGAGCCAGGAGCACCTTGTGACAAAGCTACAGGACAGTGTGTCTGCAAGGCTAATGTTCAGGTTAGACATATTAATCAGAGTTTGATTGATTTTTGAATTTATTTTAATCATTTGCTTGGTTGTCATGTCGATGCTGCTATAAATACAAACAACAATGTGCAGAATAACTGTCTATTTGTACAGTGTTAATGAATGATACATTTACCAATGTACAGATATTTGTTTTAGAGCTGCAGTGCTATTTTAGCTTCTTCATTGTACAACTCATGATTGCCACTGCATACACAATTTATTTTGACTCTTTAGTACCCCCTTTCCAAGTCTGTTCATTCACCTTTACTAAATATCAAGATAAGTATTTCTTCAATAATAAAAGTCAGATTTTCTGTGAGTTTAAGTATGTAGTAAGTGTTAGTCTGTCATTTTTCCTGATTTTTGATAAGAACTAATGTTTATGCCAAGTCTTAATCTCAGATATATATGTACATGTACATGTAAATGTACCCGTTTTTGATTGTCCATTCAATCCTGATTATGATTCCAGGGTGTGCGATGTGACCAATGTGTGCCATCCTACTACAACCTCCAAGCCTCCAACTCCCAGGGCTGTTCACCCTGCTCCTGTAACACCCCTGGCACCGTCAACGGCTCCACAGTCTGCGACACCATTACTGGCCAGTGCATGTGCAAGGCCAACGTCCTCGGGCGAACCTGCAACACTTGCGCTCCCAACACGTTTGGCTTGAATGCTGCCAGTGTGGATGGGTGTGTGTCATGCGGATGTGATGCGACGGGTACACAGACGGGATCTAACGGGGAGGTGCTGGTCTGTGATCAGAACTCTGGACAGTGCTCATGCCTGACCAACAGGCTTGGGAGAACATGTGATATCTGTGCTGAAGGTATGGTCCACCTACCGATAGTTTGTTAAGCTTGGTACATGTACATGTGAGGGAATTTCTATGACTCCAAGACACTCTTAATACATTTTGGGGGGTAAATTTTGGTGTACTGGTTTGATGGTGAAAGTGTTGCAGTTGAATTTTAGAAATAAAAAGTGACATGTTATCCACTAAATTTCACAGTATCTCCAGATGTGTTAAGTAGGTGCTTGTACCTCATGTCATGATACAAACTCAATTATCTTTTCAGTGTATATGATTCATCCAAAAGTAAAAAGAGCCATAAAATATGATTGAGGAATACAAGAATCGTTGAGCCGTAATTACAGAGTTGTAATTAAGAATGAAACAAAATAACGGTAAGTAGTAAGAATGAAACATAAACGTCTTACAGTGTGTAATTTAAGTGAAGTCAGTACTGGTTGTGTCATAGTATGCCTTTCAATATGTCATGTAATACATGTACCTCATGGTTAAAATTCAATTTTATTTACCTCCTTCCTTTGTCCAGGGTTTTATGTGACGCCATCAGGTGGGCGTGGTTGCCTGTCATGTGACTGTCAACCATTGAGTACAGAGCCTAACACCTTCTGTGATGCTTTGACTGGTCAGTGTCAATGTCGAGTAGATAGCCCAGGGGTGACAGGGAGAAGATGTGACAACTGCATGGAGGAATACTTCAACTTTGATTCTAATACAGGAATGTAAGTTACGTACATGCAATGTTTGGACTGAATCATTTTTCTGCTGGTGATTGTGTTTGTTTGTTTGTTTTTGTCCCACCTGTAATTTCTCATAATTTGAAAGGTACATTGTTAAGGTGATGGACTTTTATTTTCCAGGTATCAGGTTTTATGTTCTGATCTCTTTTCTTGTCACATTGTTAGGTTAGATGTTCACCCTGTGACTGTGATCCTCATGAGAGTCTAAACCCATTCTGTTACTCTAACAATCTCTCATGATGCATTTAGTTTTGAATGATAACCACCGTCTTTTACAACTGCTATCTTCCTTGTCACAATCATTCGCTAGGTGTGGATCTTTTCACTGTGACCCTAAGTCTAAACACAACCTGTTCTCTAACATTTTCTCATGACGGATGTAGCTATGAATGAAACCACCATCTTTGATAATTGCGTTCTTTCCTTTTCACACTCATTTGCTAGGTGCTCACCATGTAACTGTGATCCCCGTGGCAGTCTAAACACAACCTGTGACTCTAATACTGGACAGTGTGACTGCAAGGACCTTGTGACTGGACGACAATGTGATACATGTCAGACGTCCTCAAGCAATCTTCAAGCTTCTAATCCTCAAGGCTGCTCTAAAAGTAAGTTCTTTATTTTATAGTTCATTATCTTGTTTGACTGGCATGCATATTGATATGAACAATGTGAGCAATGTGAACCTTTGAATTATCATGTTCACTTATCAATTCAGTCTATTCTGTGTTCTCATTTGTGAGTCACAAAAAAACTTACTCACAAAAAAAAACATACTTGAGAAGCACCAACACCACTTAGCTCTCAACAATGAATTATATTTGGTGAATTACCTTGGTGAAAATATGGATTCTATTAGAATCTATTTTCACTGATTAGCAGAACACAAATAATACAATTTAAGGTACTTGGTGATTTGGGTTTACCATGTCCTCATTTTCAAATTTGGTCGGGATGCTTTTGATGACATAAAAAGAACCCACTGAATCCACCAAAATGCCAAGAACAGTTGCAGCAGTTTAATCAATGTATTTTGTGATGATTGTTACTCCCATCTAGCCCCCGCCCAGCAGCCACCCCCAGTCTGGCAGGCAGTGAATCCTTTCTCCATCCTCCTGACCTGGGGACCTCCTGATGAACCTAACGGTAACATCCTGACTTACCTGCTCTATAGGAACAACTCCCTGGTCTACAATGGAACAGCTGCGAATCCTCTAGGTAAGACACAGTTCTGTGAGGTCTCCCCTTTATCTTCGCATCTGGTCATTTTTAGTTTAATACTGGGATGCACTTTCCGTTATATACATGTACTTGCTATATATTTATTGTGAGGTTAGCACCAACATTCGTCACTGTTTCCTTATTACTGCTGGTATACTTATCGCTGAAATAAAACAAGACACAATTATTATTTGGGGTTTGTTATATATTTGCCTTTGAAGTTAGCTGCAATATAATTTTTGTTGTTGTTGAGATAACTAGGGTAAGATGAATGAGAAACATTTGAGCATTTCATAACCAACCATGATTTATCAGCGATTAAAACCCTCTACTCTTTTGTTTCCTTCATCAGGCATCCAGCAGTTTGAGGACCAAAACCTATCGCCCTTCACAACCTACAGCTACTATGTCCAGTCAGCCAATGAAGCCGGTAGGGCTAGTAGCCCTATGGTCATTGCTCAGACTCCTGATGCCATCCCTGCTGGTTTTGATGTCTTGATCATCACTAATGTCCAGGCTCGGTCAGCGGACTTCTCTTGGTCTCAACCTGCAGGTCAGTTGCTCATTGATGCTCTTTATCAAAAAGTTTTTAAATTTTTCATCTAATGGATCATTATTCCTAAAATCAATAGATACTGCACAGATCACCTAAAGCTCTTTGTGTTTTATCTCAATGAATATCCTAACATCCACCCATATCTTCCTTACAGACATCTCAGCTACAGTGACCCAGTACATCTTGACCTCTGTGACTCCTAGCAAGCCTGTTCCCCCAACGCAACACTTCAGCGGTCTAGCCACCAGCTATCGGGCCACGGATCTCATCCCCTTTACTAACTACACCTTCTATCTGACTGTCTGTACCCCTGGATCTTGTGGGCAGGGGCGACCAACGTTGGCCTACACCCCTATGGCCCCTCCTCAGGGGGTCATGGATCCTAATGCTACTGCTTTGAGTCAGAGCTCTGTCTTGGTGAGGTGGGACCATCCTACAGAGGCTAATGGTACGAGAGACATACTTTCTGTCTCTTTCCCGTTTACATGAATGCATGATTTCTTTTAAAGCTCAAATGAGAGGAAGAAGGGCCAAAGCTTATTAGAACAATTTTTAAGTTATCAAGCAAAGAATTAATATTTTTGTAAGTTTTTAAGAGACAGATTTTTTCCTCTTCATGTATTTAATAATGTATATTCATGTATTAATGATTCCTCGGAGATGGAAACATTTTTTCTTTTTAATAAACTTATCTTGAATTATGAAATTTTGCCTTAACTGAACAACTGTGTTGATGGACCTAGTCCCCTTCTTCCTCTTTTGTATTCAATTATCAAGCTCATCTTTCAATTATGAACCATATCCCAATATTCAAGTAGGAAATCGTACATGAGATGTTTTGAATATCTATGTGATTTACACAAGTTTTTTTTTTTTTTTTTTTGCATTTGTTTGATTATTTAGTATTGCCATATTCATAAAAGTATCAATTCAATTATGAATTAGCATGGGTGATAGCAATTCTTTTTAATGATATTTCAATCTAGTGATTTTTAAAACTTGTAAAGGGCTTTATGATGCCTCACTGCTGGTATGGAAGGAAACCTTTGGATGTTCTTGGTAAATAACAAAATTTATGTTTCATGTTCTCTATTCATTGTAATCTTTTACTTTCTGACTTCAGGAGCTAAAATTGTTTATATATTTTAAATTAGTGAGTTGACTGTAAAGACAAAAAAAACTATTGCAAATACTTATACTACTTTGAGAAATGTATAGTGCTGTAATGCTATTTCCACAAACCTGCTGACTGTTCACCCTTGTATACCCTTCACCCAGGTATCATCACTCACTATGAGCTGTTCTTCCGGGGCTACCCTGGAGCCGATGGCACCATAGACCCACCTGAGACCAGGATCTTCTATCCTGCAGGATGGTACAACCCTAGACCGGTCCTGACACCCCTAGAGGATCCTGCAGAACCCCCAGTCACCAACTTCACCCATACCGGACTGGATGCCTTCACTCGTTACCAGTACAGGGTGACTGCCAGGAATCTGGCCGGGACAGGACACAGTGGATGGACAACTGTTAGGACTGCTGAAGCTGGTAAGCCTGAAAGCAAATTACACAAAAGAATACATCTAGAACCAGTGATGTCTTTTATAATAATAATAATAATGATATTCCGCTTTTATATAGTGCCTAATACATCGGAGATGTCTCTAAGCGCTTTACAGATATATTATTACCCTGGTCATCGGATTCTGGACTTTCCTGCACACAATGTATGCACATTCTCCACTCCCTGGGGAGTATTTCAGCAATGGGCCGTGGCGCTCACATTGCTAAGCAAACAACATTAACTTTCGCATCCTACCGGGTACCCATTTAACACCTGGGTGGAGAGTGGCAAATGTAGATTAACGTCTTGCAAAAGGACGCTAGTGCTGCGGTGGGATTCGAACCCCGGACCTCGTGGTTCAAAGTCTGGGGACTTATCCACTGATCCACAATCCATTGCTCTTTCATACATTCTACAGACTACTGTACGAATGGTATAGATTAAGGAGGAATGTTGTTCAAGTTTACAATAAAGGCTCCTAAAGTTCCTGGATGCATCTTCCAAGTACATAATGTTTGTCAAGAATAATTGCAAAATTCCATGTATTGACTTATAAGATTCTAAGCAATACTGTATATTTCGTAAGACTTCCTAGCTAGATTACTTGGATTATTCTAAAGTTTTACAGTGAGCTGTATAATATCATTAATGTTTAGTGAAGTATCAGCGACACTTTCATGGTGGAGAAACTGAATTGTAGGTTTAGTTTTTCAGGGTTACACCATGTAATTCTTTCAGGGAATATTAAGAGCCCTGAAAAGGGCTGGTGAGCTCCGCTAAGAGCTCTGTGGTTCTCGACGTTTCGATCAGTATGCTCTGATCGTCATCAGGAGATGACGATCAGAGCATACTGATCGAAACGTAGAGAACCACAGAGCTCTTAGCGGAGCTCACCAGCCCTTTTCAGGGCTCTTAATATTCCTTGAAAGAATTACATGGTGTAACCCTGAAAAACTAAACCTACAAATCATTAATGTTGTATTTAAACAATGTCCATAGTGCCATGAAACATTCTTGTTCAATTCATCATCATTATTGTTACTAGTACTGTTTTTATTTGCACATTGTTTTAAACTGGTGACCGTTTATTTATTTTGAGCTTCTGTTTTGTACTTGTGATATACATGTACATGTACATGTTTTATCCAATAAACACATTTAAAAAAATAAAAAAATTATTGTTCAAGGAGGGAGCAGATTTACATGTATATATCAGTAACTGGAGTATCAGCATTCAGTAGTGGCTGTTCATGCATGTTATTTTGTTTTTGTTTCAGCTCCCCTTTCCACACCAGCCCCATCTATCAATGGTATATCTAGCTCAGAACTGAATATCACCTGGCCACAGCCTCTGGACAGTGAGATTAGAGGAGTGGTCATCAGTTATAGGCTCTACAGATATGTTACATCAAATGACCCATTCGCTCCTCCAGAGATACAAGAGGTATTTTACCTATTTACTGTGGAAACACAACTAACAGGTTTTGAGTACAGTACAGGTTAAAGGCAGTTGTAAGTTCTGAAAATAGCGAAGATTAAAATTTATTGTGGCAGAATTCTACAAAGATTCTTAATTATCAAAAACTGCAGATACAGTGTACATGTAGATGATACCTGTCAAAATAAATTTGATAGAAATTGCATAACAGTTCTATAAAAAGCATGGGAAGATAAAGCAATTGGGCATATTGAGTTTTTCATCAAAATGTGTAGTCCATCTGTGCATATTTGTGTGGATGGTTTTCAGTGATGTGATTTTCATTAGTTCCTGAATTTTGTTTACGTTTTACTCATTAAGGTCACTAGTTTACTGCACAATTGACAATGTACATTGATTTTAAGATTCTCCTGAAGCATTTCCTGTACCAAAAACTCAAAGATTACCTCAACATGAAAGAAAGTTTCTGTACTGTATCATTTGCATTTTTGTTAATGATAAAGTAAATATTAGTAACTTTCTTCCTTGCACTCTCATCAACCTATAGTTGGTGTACTCTGGTGATGGTGCCGGGATGTTTTTCATTCTCGGAGGTCTTCAGCCTTACTCTATCCATTCATTCTCTGTGGAGGCCTGTAACAGTATCGGTTGTGTCCTCAGTCAAAGATCTAGTGGAAGAACCCTTCCTACTGGTAAGTTCTTGTTTGGAATTAATTCTATGGTTGTTACATATACATCACCAGCAGATTCTCCTGATTGGTCAGTCATTTCATGGAGCTCCAAATAAATGTAGTTCCCTCCCATAGGGATTGTGTGTGGGTGAGAACTATTCGGGGCTCCGTGATTTAACCTTAGACACCTGCACATGTCACAACTATCTCTCTCAATAAGCTATGGATCTATGACACATCCAAAAGGTAATAATCTGTGATATTTTTTATGTCTATGGTTCAGCCATCTTCCTCAGACATGTACTGGCAAAATAAAATTAGATGCCAGATTTACAACCCTCAGTAGATGGTAATTTCTTCATTGTGTTTCAAAATATATGAGATATTGTTGAATGCCCTGCAGAAGGTCACAAACACAGATTGTTGTCAAGGTTTTCTATTTTAATTTTATCATGTTATATCATATTCATCTGTTGGACTCACAAAGAAATGGCAGTACGCAAATGGTGACCATTATTTGATTATATTCTCTATAAAACTATGAAAATATGTACTATTCTCTGATGTTCTTGGTACTTCATTGAAAAAAAACACAAATTATCTTGTTCCCTTGCAGCCCCTGAAGGACAAGGACCCCCTGTAGTGGATGGTTTTAATTCATCAGCCATGCAGGTCATGTGGAATCCCCCTCTCATGCAGAATGGACCAGACCCAACCTACCAGGTTCAGCGTGTTGTGGCATCACTGAGCAGGACTCCTCCACGTGTGGAGAGGGGTGCTAGGTTCACTGGTGGAGGATACTATCTCTTCTCTGGGAACATTCTTCCTTTCTCATCATACACTGGTATGAATAATCAAAGTCTTTATTCAGGGAGATCTTTTAAACTCTGGAAAATACCACCTGAGAATCAAAATATTGTACTATTCTGTGACGTAAAATTAGCTATGCAGTTGTTCCCTGATAGATATCTTGTGCGAAATGTAACAGTGGAACAAAGAATTGAATTAAAATTTGATGTTTTTTAAAATAGATATTGTGATAATATATAACCTAAACAAAATAATAAAGAAATAGTAGAACAGAATGGGTAAATCTGGAGCAGTTGATATAGGAACTTTTTTTTGTGTGTCTACTGGTAAGCACTGTGAGGGAAAGGTAGAATTGTCTTTTGCCTGTTAATGTACATGCTAAAGCAAATTTTTTTTATTTAAAGATTTTTATGTTATACTCTGTGCATACTCTAAATTCAGTTATCATGTTGATGAATGAATATTTCTTATAAAGCATAATTGATAGAGAAAGTACTTTGTCTCATTTGTTTCAGGTATTGAGTTTGAGTTCAGAGTGGCCCGCCCTGGCAATGCCCTTTCCCCCGTCTCTGCCCTCCTGATGTTTGCTGCATCCGATGGTGAACAAGAAGAGATGATTGTTGTGCAGCTCAGAGAGGGACGACCGTGGTTCATCTTTGATCCTCAAGGGGGTATAGCTGGTGCCACGCCCAATGACGGTGATAGAACCTATGATGATGGTCTGTGGCATAAAGTGGTTGTCTCTCGGGCTGGGAGCGTTGGAAGTATCACTGTGGATGACTTGTACACAGGTTAAAAAGATATCCTATTTCTTTGTATTTTCTGCTGTCAATGTCATAATGTGATTATTCTCTGTTGATTTATTGTTGAACAATCAATAGTTATGTATACTAACAAATAATAATAATGATTACCGATCTAGGATCGGTAACAGGTATCCTAGCAGTAACTGCCCTAGAATCTCCAGTGATGTGTCTATGGTCATGTACAACACAGTATTTATGCAGAGAAAAAGTTACTTGCATCAGCTAATGAACAGATAGCAACAAGTTACAGTAAACATAACAACTTTTGAGTAGATGAAACATACAAATTTTTCAAATATTTGTCAAATATTCATTACAGTTATTTGTTTAATTGAGGATTACTAACTTCTGTATCTCTAACACTTTCTGGTAAACCTCTTTATGGTACAGGTACTGTTACTGCTCCTACTCAATCCACCATCATTGGAGCAACTACAGGCCTCTATGTAGGTGGACTACCCTTGAACTTTGACCTTCGTAGATCTGAAACTGGAGATCTGGCCATTGTAAGGAGGAATCTGATTGGCTGTTTGAGAAATATCCGGATAGAGACTGCACACGTTCCCACCCCCGTTTGGAGAGATTTGGACTATTCCAACGCTATTGAGAGAGTACAGGTTCCAGGGGGCTGGCAGGGCTGCCCCACTGAGCTGGAGAGGGGTGTTCTTTTTCTTGGCAAAGGTAAAAATAATGGGTGTGGTATGAAGATGGTTCCTATTTGTGTCAAACTGCTCCTATAAATGTGGTTTTTCAATGATAACAGTGAGTTCTCAGTCCAGCTACACAGCTATTTTCAGCTCGTACATGTAGCTTACTAAATTGTTAATATTATTGTTGTGTAAAGTGTTATGAATATTATTTTGTTTTTTCTTGCCAATCTCTTTCATTTTCTCACCATTTTTTTTTTCTTCAAATGAACAACTGTAAAAATCTACCCCTCTCAATTTTACATATGAGTATTACTCTATCCTCTAAAATGATATTATATGTACATACATGTATAATTGTAATGCTCTATAGATCCTGATGGAGCTCTTTCCTTTCAGCATATGCATGACAATACATGTAAATAACATTTTCAAAATGTATGCAACTGCATATTGTATTTGCATCTCTTCTATTCACTAAAATTCTCATGCAATCTGTTTTATTTTAACCCATCATCAGGTTACCTTAGCTTACCTGAGGGAACTTTCAATGGAGGAAGCAGTTTCACCCTAAGCCTGGATATAAGAACTCAGTTCCAAACAGGTCTTGTGCTCTTTGCTTATCATCAGAGCGGCACCTACTTGTTGATCCAGATAGTAGCTGGAACCTTGCAGGTAAAGAAATATAAAGGAAGCAACTACTATTGTAATTTTATAATTTTCCTCCCTTGCACACCAACAGTACATCCTGACGGTACTTTATTCATGACATTTTTTGTAGATTAATTAAAAAATATTCGGATATTCCCTATAGAGCATATTTGAAAGCTTTAAAGTGTATCTGAATGTTGTTTTTTCCAGCTTTACACACCCTCCAATTGTTTAAAAAAAAATTTTTGCAAACACTAACAGGTTTCTGTAGTTATCATGACTAGATTCATTATAGAAGAAAGCCATCACATATTGCAACCTCTGCCATTAGTTTCAATCCAAATTTTTTCTGATTTACTGAATGTACATACATTGAACTCAAAGGTTTACTTTCCTTGTAAATTTAAAACAGATCAGAATTCAAACATTTCTGAAGAATAGTAATAGGCAATTTACATTTTAATGTAGGTATCATTTTGATTTGTTTACCAAGATATGTTATGTTGAATATAGAGTTTCAACTTTGTTGAGAAATTTCATCAGTGGAGTTTTATACAGCTGTAGCAGTTCTTCTATTCAATTCTTATAGATCCAAGTGTCTACTGGGACCAGTTCCCCTGTTTCACTCCCAAGTACATGTGTAAGAAAGAATCATTTTAGCACAGAATCCATCATTGGAGACATTGGCCTATATTCTGCACTCTGGTTTAACTTAGACTTCAGTCTAAGTTAAATCAGAGTTTAATTAAAACAGACTTAGACAGCAAATCCAGTCTAAATTTCTGTACAAAGTTAAACCAAACTTAGGCTGGAGTTTAAGGTAAACCTGAGTTCAGAATGTGATTTTCTAAAACTCTGGTTTAAAGGGCAGGTTTAGACTGCAGTTTAAGTTAAACCCGAGTTCAGAATACAGGCCATTTTCTACAATTCTAATGAGACTTGTCTTCATTGGGGACTGTATTCTTATCAAAGCTGTGGTATTTGTTATATTCAATCCATGCAGATACAAGTATCTACTGGGACTGGCTCCCCCGTCACTCTCTCGTTACCAAACACCTCCCTCTGTGATGGCCTGTGGAAGAGCCTCTCAATCACTAAGATTGCTAACCAGCTCTCTGCATCCATCAATGGTGGAGTATCATCTGGTATTCCGTTGCCATCATTATCCCTTATGCTTGGATCTACACTTTACCTCGGTGGTGTAAGAGAGGATTCAGATGCAGCAGGTTTCCTTGGTCCTATTGGTGTTAACCCACAAGGTATGTTAGATGTAGAGTAAAGGCTTAAAGTGTACTAACCACCTGAAAAAATAATTTGTATACCGCTAGAAATATAAAATTAACCTCAAAGAACTTTATCTGAAATTCTATAGGTCAACAGTTTAGGAGTGTGAAGGAAATAAAGAATATCATGAAGGTGCTCGCGCGGAACCGAACCTCCGAGTTGGGTTCCACGCAAGCTCTTATCTTGGCGAGCGCATATGGGTGTGTTGAGTAGTCTACTCATGAGTCGCTTTTTTATGCTTATAAAGAGTATAATTAAACTTGTAATATCTCTTTATAGAAGTGATATTCGAAGCCCATATTTGGAATATAGTAGAATGACATGGAACCTCTAACATACAGAGTAAAATATTTTTTGGTTATTGGTACCCTTTAAAGATAAAGTTGAGTTCTGGTCATGATATTGAATTGCGAAAGAAACTGTCTCAAAGCAATTGGGAAAGGATGGTTATATAGCACATAAGAATTGGTGTATGCTGTAAGGTTTTGGAATCACCAAAATGATAAGAAATTGACTCAGTCCTGCTGAGATATACATACACTACACACAGAAATATGTATATGGGACTACACACAAATGTTTGGCCCGAACATATCAGCTGTTTCTTGTCATATTTTGAATGTGAGGGCATTTGAAGAGCAATTCTTTTGGGGGGACATATCTACTATGATAATCTTCCAAAATAACATACATGTAATAAGAATGAGAAAGCTCACAAATTATTTTTTACCTTTCCCAGAACTCAAGCTTCCATTTAATGGCAGAATAGATAGACAGATATCGAAGCATATGTTTACTATGTAAATGTAAATCAAGTAAGTTGAGTAGGTTGTGAGTATGTAGTGGTATTGATAATGGAATCTTGCATGAAATTGGCTCTTTGAAAATGTATCCAGAATAAAATAATTAAACAGACATGAAGCTTATGGTTTTAATGTTGGAGCGTTACGACGTGACAGACGTGAACGCTATACAAGAAGCCACCATTATAATTATAATTATTATTATCATAATGAATTGTGAAGAGCCCAAATTACATGATTTGTTTATCAAAAATATGTTCCGAAGGCCAATTTTAATCTATTTACGGTCTTACATTGGCTATTTTAGTAGTATGAGGGGCAGAACTACTTTTCACTCATGTATCAGCATCATCAATATAATTAACAGCTCTCGTGGTTCATTACAAGTTTTAAGCCCTCTACAAAGTTTTCAAAGTTCTCAAGCTTTTCATACCTTACATGTAGCTTTCAACCATTCTTTATCCCCTCATCCAGAATTTGGAGGCTGTATGAGACAGTTAATCATCGACAACACGGCAGTGAACCTAACCAGTGATATGGGAGGCATCCGTAATGTCTATTTGGATGGATGCCCTCCTATCACAGGCAGCAGTGTTCAGTGCTCAGATCCTCAGTCAGAGTCTGTGTACGATGGTAGTAGGAGAAACTTCACAGACAATGGTCTCAGTGTATTCACAGGTATGTACCCTTTGTGTGTTGCTTTGGATTACTTATTAGAAACTATATGACTGAAGATAAAATGTAAATGATATTTGAAGATAAAGATATCACATATGTTTATCGTTTTCTCTTCCAAACTCTATGATGCCAGTGATATATGACTTGGTTTTGTGTATTGTAAGTTATCCAAAAGCAGTTTTTGACATTGCTTTTTCATCAGAATACATGTATGTTTAGAATGTAAGGTGCTACAATTAAGTTTTAGTAATCTTTCAAATATTTTGTAGAAAGTTAAGGCTAACACAGTGTAAGTGCCTTTCTTCAATATCTTTATGAAATTCTTCTGTATGTTTTATTTTGTTTTCAGAATATTTGTACCAGGTGACAGCTACTAACATGGCAGGATCTACTGGCAGTACATGGGCAGCAGGGAGAACCAGAGAAGGAGGTTTGTTTAAGAAGAAAAACAAGATGAAAGGAAATTCTTGGAAATATATCACTGTACAGGCCAATATTTTCACAGATGACACGGGCATTGACATTGTTTTTAAATTGTTTTTGCGGTAATCAACACAGGCTACTTATAATACATATTTGCAAATGCATTTCCAGCTCATTTTTGTGTTGTTACATTCTTGATACCATAATAATTTGCAAAAAGAAAACGTTGGCAAAAATAAATACTTATATACGTAAATGTTTTCTAATAATTCAGAAGTGATACATAGAATAAAGAATAAGTGAAAAGGAATTATGTATATTTTTTTTGTTTTTTAACTTTTTAAATATTTTTAGCTCCTACTGGGCTGAGCCCACCCATTGACCCAGTCTCCATCACTGGCTTTGTCATCCAGCTGCAATGGCAGAGACCCTCAGGCAACACAGGTCTACTGACACAGTACATCCTATCAGCATACAACCAAGATCTGCCTGACATACCACCAGTCCAAGCTGTCTTTACAGACACTACATTGCCTGAAAATATAGGTAAGAAACTTTATAGAAACAACCAAAAACGTTTTGAAGTGTAATCTGGTTACAAGCAGACACCAGTAGTTCTGAAAAGGCTATCAGAGTACCTATGGCATATTACTGGTTTTGATTAAACTAGTTATAACTATGGAATAGGGAAAAGTATGAAATGAAATACATGTTTATAAAACTTTCAATGTAAGATATAAGTCAATTTCAAGATTAAAGAAATATATACATGTACAAGAGATTTGTATGGTAAACATGTACATGTCCATGTACATGTATATGTATCTTACCTTTTAAACACGTGACCCAGCACTACAAAACCACCAAAAAGTCACCAGATGTGATTTTGTAGTGTACATGCAGGTCTGAATCTAAAAGAGGAGATTATCAGCTTTAAATAATTTACAACTCATTGAAACTTATTGTTCTAAACCCACTGAACAAAGAGCAGGATACACCTGTATCTAGTCCTAAAGAATGTTGCATGTACTTTTGAGAAAAGGATGTTAAAAGTTTCGAGCCTGTTGAAGCTTTCCAACTCATGACATATTGTGCAAAGTGATAAAAGGAGGATTAGAACTCAATAGAAATTTCTTTGTATGGATTAATTGATTGTCCTAAAACTCTGCAGATTAATCAAGCACATCCTGTTTATAATTCTGTCATAGTACTAATGGGACAGCTTACTCTATATGTATTTCAAAGTTATGGGAGATCAAAATAAGACAGGTGGCCAGGGTCATAAAAACAAAAACTAATTCAACAAACTCCTGATTAGACAGTGGTCTACAAAAAACTGCCAAAATACTACTTTTAGATTTTTTTGTGCATCCAATTTTGAAATTCGATAGAAGATAGTATACTCTTTCAAGAAATACCCCCCAAAATTGACCAAATACGCCTTTATTGAGCTCTAACTGAAAATCGCACTGTGCGACTTTTTTTGTGGTTTTGTTGTGTATGATTTCTAATGTTAAAATTGGAATGTTTGGTTTCACTCACTCTATTTGCAAGCTTCTTTAGAGCATTTATTGAAAAAGAATAGATAAGATTACAGTTATAGTGAAAGTGTTGTAATATATCCAGATCGAAGTCTTGATGTTTTAAGCAACCCACAGTGAACTCTTGTTCTCGTACCTTGCCGTGGAGAGAGTGGGGGACCCTAGACTTTGGATAGAGATACTGTGTAGTCTAACTTTCATATCTTGGTTTGACTATTGTTCTCCTAGGTAACATCACTGATGTAATTCCATACACCAACTATGATGTGACAGTGATGGCATGTACAGCTGGTGGTTGCTCAGAGAGTACTGCAGTCAATGTGAGAACAAGAGAAGAAGGTAAGTCAACCAGACGATATGGTCCTCAGGGATTCCATTGAAATCATTGAGTCCTCCTATTACCACAAGTTATGATATAACGTATACATCATTACCATTGCTTGGATCAGATTAATTTTTATAAATAATAATGCTTTTGATGTTAACCTATTAACCACCCCGGTTCATGGAGGCCATGGGTTCATTATGTTCAATATTTCAGTACCCTTGTAATGTATTGGACACCAAATGACCAAATAACCTTAGACTTGTCCATACTAACTATACATTTACCCTCCTACATGGAACTATTCCTAACTATTGCATTATGTGCTGATTCTGTGATAGCTCCCTCTGGTGTCCAATCACCTGAAGCCCTATCCAAGACTGCTCGTACCATCACAGCAGGATGGGAGCTACCAGATAGCCCCAATGGCATCATCACGTCTTACCAGCTGCAACTTAACGGTGCTACAGTCTACACTGGTACAGCACGTAACTACACCCTGACAGGCTTGAGTGTCTTCAATCCTTACAGACTTGTTCTTATAGGTAAGACTGGGTATAATGTTTCCCTAAGATTATATTTCTTGGGACATATCACTGTCATATGAGCAGTGACATTAGGGACTTTTTCCAAGATTCTGTTTCTTGTAACATTTTGTTGCTACATGTATATGAAAAGAGTTGACATTTATGACTGAGAGTTATTACATTTTGACAAAGGTCCAAAAGCTGAATTGTCAATATGTTTTGTCCAGACTGATGAAATTTAATAAAAACCTCAGCGGTAAATGCTTACAAAATGTCTGGCATAATTCTATACAAAGCTCTACAATATTGTACATTGAAATATTGGCATCTACATGGTGCTCTTACAGAATTTGTATCACAGTGCTTTTTACAATTAAGGAATTTGATTTTTATTCATACATTAATGGACAAATGCCTAATTACCAGTTTGCGGCCCTCCTCATCAAGGATCATGAATTCTCTTTTTAAATGGTACATTACAAAATATTATTTCAATTCAAATTCTGACCCAAAAGTAGAGTGACGTAAGATTCTTACTCAAAAGAAAGGTAACATTTATTCTGTTTTGTCTCCCTCTTTCCAGCTTGTACCCAGATCGGATGCTCGGCCAGTCCAGAAGTTACCATAACAACCTCTCAGCTCCCTCCAGCCTCTGTTGACCCTCCCACCCTCTTTCCTCGGAGTCCACGGTCCATCGAGGCTCGTTGGACACCGCCCTCTCAACCCAACGGTATATTGCAACGTTATATACTGTATTCATCGACTGTAATTGGTGTGGTCGGGGAAGCAGTCTATAACACATCTGATCTGTTCACTGATTTCATCTTGAATGATCTTACACCAGGCACGGTTTACTATCTATCAGTGGCTGTAAGTATGCACTTCCCAGGGGTTGCTTATATGGTATATTGTAGAATAGTCTCACTTTAAAGATTAGTTTAAGGTACTAGTAGTTCTTATTTGATAAATGATAAATAATTCAAAGTGAGAAGTAAAAAGAATTTCAGGACAGCTCATAATTTCTGTTTGATACTGCCACATTGTTGATTTAATTAAATACTATCATGATGTATTCATTCTAATTTGAAGCAAAGACAGTGTATCTCCCTCAAAATGAAACCTGCCTTTTTATACATAATGTGTCATTTATATATGGTATGGTTGACATCTAAATCTTTTCTGGAAAATTTCTTAATCAGAGAAGTATGATAGAGAGGTAACATCTGTAAATAATCAGATATGATTATTTATGTCTTGGGACCAACCTTTAACAGCACCATCTGAAAGACTTGACTTAGTGAGTCAATTAGTCAGTTTGTAGATCAAGACAGGGAACTGACCTCACCTCTGGAGCAGCTCACATCTCCTTGCAAGATATTACAAACGATCTCAATACCCCCTCCTCATGTAGGCATGTACAGGTGGTGGATGCACGACTAGTGCCCAGAGCAGTGTCAGAACTGAGGAGAGCATTCCAGAGGGAGTACCAGCACCAACCATAACAGCCACTAGCCCATTTGAGTTAGTGGTTACATGGACTCATCCAACACAGCCTAATGGTATGTCTAAAAATATCACTTGTACACATTATTTGCCTTAAAGATAGCTTCCCCTGGTCACAGGTTCTATGTCTTTTCCTCAAAATGTACATCCATTTCCCACACATCCGTTGGCACTCTTCTGCCGGCTGGTGACAGGACGGTATGTTGCACGTTAACTCTTTACTTGCTTTGGTCGACCAATGGAACAAACGGGACTGCCACAGTCTACTTTTGGCACACTTATAGTGTACATGTACAGTGTATAATATACTCAAAACAATGTGGCAGTCCACGGTTTCGATCCATGGCAAAGTTAAAGGGAAATCCAACCTTAATGACAAGTTGGTCTGAAAGAAAGCAGAAAAATGAGAGAAGCAAACTGGTGACAGTGTTAACGAAATTGGGCAACCACAGTTGTGCATCTTTTAAAGTTGTAATCACTATACATGTACACATGGGAATTTCAAATTGACCTATTCAGTAATGTCAGTGTGATGTAGCGCTGGACAAATCTCCCATTTGTTCCAACACGCAAAATGACTAAAATGTCAATTTTTCAGAAATTATTACTCAGTAGTATCATTTTCTTTTATGAGGACCTATAACAAAATGCTATCTACCATGTATTTTGAGTACTGCCCCGAAGGAAAAGGCGCTTAGGAGAAAACCGCAAATTAATGATATTTTTGTGTATGACAAACAGGAGAGTTGACCACCGATATGTCACAATCGACTCACCAAATTAAAAAATTTGAAATTCGCATAGATTTAATAATCTCATTTTTCAAACATCCACAACTTTCTTATTTCCTATCTGATTTCTTTCAAACTTTCACCATCCTGTTTTTCTTATTTTCTGCTTTCACACAATTCATCTTATTACCAAGTTTGGATTGCCCTTTGATTAAATCCACTAAACTCATTTCACTATTTATTTTCACCTCTGTAACAGGTGAAATAATCAGCTATGCCTTGGTTCAGAATGGCATCGTGATTCAGAACTCTACCTCCATGTCCTACACTGCATCCAACCTGTCTCCCTGGAGTCTTCATGTCTTCAGGGTAGAGGCGTGTACCTCTAAGGGGTGCACCTTCGGTCCTGAGGCATCCGGACGTACCCGCGAGGCCCCGCCCCAAGGCAGCATTGACCTGACTGTGTTTACAATGAGTTCTAGGAGTGTAAGAGCTACGTGGACCTCACCGGCCCAGCCTAATGGGATGTTGGTCTATGAGGTCCTCTTCACTGGACTCTTTTATGTAGCACCAGGTAAGAAAAATACTGGAATGGTGATTCCAATTTGATATTTGTCATTGTGGTTAATGGGTGTTTTGTGTTACCTTTGTAATAGATTAAGTATTATTTGAATGTAATTTTCAAATTCACATGTTTTACTTTGAGTGTTACACATTTTATTTCAGTAGGTGGTTAGTTATTATTGATCAGCCTTTTTTGTTTTTCTGGTCTCACTGACTCAAATCTAAGCTAAAGCAATATTTTTTTGCACTTAAATTTTTGTATTTTTGCATGAATGTTTTTTTGCTATCAAACATTGTAATTTCTAAAATCTTAACCCAAACCAATTATTTCAAAGACAGGAAATGTCTAGTATAATACTGATATCAACAATAAAATTATAATGACCTTGCCAAGCATTATTATCTGGAATCATTCTGATTATCTGACGTCATTTTAAGTCTATGCCTGGACTTTTTATCTTCTTCCTATCCTTTGAACAGAAGCCAACAATTATGCCATAGTCACAGAGACAAGAGCCCTCTATAATGGGACGATAGCCAATGAGATCGTTGAGGTGACTGGTCTGATTCCGTACTCGGCATACACCATCCAGGTTAGAGCGTACAACACTGAGGGCAGCATACTTAGCAATGAAAGGACTGTTACCATGCCTACTGGAAGTAAGTCATGTGATCAGAAGTGAATAAATTACTCTGTCCTGTAGCTTCAGAGAAATAATACAAGAAATGCTATGTTAGATACATGTATTTCTAATGCTGTTTGATAACTTTGATTGTTCATAAGTTAAGGAGTTCTTGATAGCTAATTTGAAAAAAAAAAAAAGATAATAAGATCTGTAATGTAGAGTATTTACCATATGAAGGTCATAATTATTATGAATTAAAAGAAAATAAACTTATGTTAAAAATTTGTACAGGTAACTTGGAAAGTATTCTTTTATTTCACTGAAATTTCAAAAAAGATATTTGAAACATTTTCTATTTCAGTTGATAATAGAAGACTTTGGAGTTGTTTCAAGATTTGAATTTTTTTTTTTTAGCTTAATTAATTTTGCTTTGTTTTTATATTGTAGTCATAAACAGCCATACTGAAACACTCAATAAGCTCATTCCAGTTTTAAAAGTCAAGCAAAGCTCAAAAGCAAGCATGATTCACCGTTCCTACCAATAATTTTTTTCTTTCTCTGACAGCTCCTGATGGTGTATTGCCCCCTACATTGATTGCTACTGGTCCTACATCCATCCAAGCTACCTGGACAGAACCTGCTAGGAACAACGCCCCAGGGGTGCCATCATTCCAGCTTAGATATAGACCTGCTAATCAACCAGGAAACCAGATTGAGTGAGTCTATACATGTACCACCTTTTTGCATAAGAGAAACTATTTGTCATTTGGAACAATGACTTTGTCAACCACAGCATCTCTTATTTAATGTAAATTGTAAAGTGTTTGAAATAGAATTAGAAATCATTTTGGAATGGCAATACTTATCTACATGATTTGTATAAAATTGAATATTCAGAGTGACTATTCAAAGATAATTGATTAACATTTTATGAAAAAGTGGGGGTCCGTTTTCTCAGTCGTCTTAATTTTAGTTTCTTTTACTGAATGTAAAGAAGAAAGTGAAAATTCAGTTTTATCATATATCTGATTCTGTTTGTTTGACATGCATTGATAATACATTAGTAACTTAAGTCTATATTCTTTTTTGTTTGTTTGTTTATTTGTTACAGTGTGTTTAGTAACTCCGTGAGAGTGACGAGCTATACACTGACTGGTCTGCAGGCATTCAATGAGTATGAATTCAGAGTGATTGCTATCAACAATGCTGGCCAGACACTCAGTGAGTGGGCTTCTGTGTTCACCAGGGAAGATGGTAAGTCAAATTATCATTTCACTTTGTTGTAAAAATAATATAATGTTCTGTGGTAATGTGTAGAGGGATATTCTATTTTTGCACGTTCTCCAATAAATGTTTAAGAAGAATTCGATTTGGAGTTTAAAGGTACATTTGTAATTTGTTAGAGGGAATAAATTTTGTTGAATTGTATATTGAAATGTGTATTGTGGGACTTGAATGCAACATGGAAAAGTTTTAGTCCAACTTGTCTTCTCTTGAAATTTGCCTCTCTTGATTTTCTTTTACTTCTACCTCCCATTTTAAATAGCAAATGCAAATAGACAGGAACAATTATTTTTTAAAGATATTAATTTGTAAAAATATAAATCCTTAACTCATATTTTCTATGTGTGTTATAGCAGCTGTCTCCGCAAAGAGACTAAGGCACATCGTGAGGCAACTGCCAAACTTTTTTTGGATAAACAAAATCAACAGTTCTGTATAATGTATATTATTAATATAGAGTAATCATCAATTTAGTAAATACATTCTGTTTTCTTTTTCTGCAGTACCTGGTCCCATAGACCCACCCATGGCTACTGATGTTCAGGCTTACTCAACCATTGTGACATGGGAGTTTCCTGATTCCCCCAATGGCATTATCATATCTGTCAAGCTGTATGAAAATAGTGTGCTGAAAACCACAGTAAGATACCATGAATAATAACGTTCCCAAGCTTCTTATAAATGATCTGAAATCATTCATATTAAAGTGTACCAATCACAAAAATTTTTTTTTGCTCTTTATAATTAAGGGTTCTATGTCGATGTACTATATTCAAAATATGAGTTTCAAATGTTGATTCTATGAAGAGATATTGCAAGCTGAAATACATTCCCAAAAAGCAATACAGTGACTTGTGAGGAGACTAATCGATGCACTCGTGCGCGCTGGCATAGAACAAGGGCTACCGCAGAACTGAACTCAGTTAGGTTCCATGCAAGGTTTTCTATTCATTTTATTCATACTCCTTAACTGTTAACCCATAGAAGGCCAGGTAAAGTGTTTTGAGTTTGATTTTATACATTCTAGCTGAACACAAATTATTGTTTTAGGTGATTGGTACACTTTAAGACTCATGACACTGTGTAACACTTCTGTTTTCATTCCTCCTTATCAGCTTCCTGGTAATGCTACACAGCTTCTCATAGATGATCTGACACCGTTCAGTGACTACATGTTCAGTGTTGAGATGTGTAACACTGTTGGATGTACTAGAAGCCCTGACTCAATCACATACACTACACCACAAGCTGGTAAATATTGACATTTTCACCATTTGTTACTTGATTAAGTTACAGTATCAGAAAGGCAGTAGGATTATTACCTTGCAATGTAAACAAAAATTTTGAGTTGCATTCAAATCATCTGTTGAGAGCCAGAAGGGCATTAACTCATGGACAAGTCCATGATATTAAGGTTGTCAAAAGTATCCTTATTCTTGATACTTCATCCAATCCACACTATGGTAGGACTGTCAACTTTTTTCACAATCATTGGGTTCCTGTTTCATAAAACTTGTTACTGATAACAAGTTACAATAATTGTTATAAGCTACTGAAACTGTTGCATTTGATTGGCTGAGAGCAAATTTGTCATAGAAACGAAGCAGTTGTTATTAATAACAAGCTTTATGAAACAGGGCCGAGATTTACTAAATTCTTTACTGTATTTGGTAACTTATGGGACAAAATACATGTACCTCGGGATTTACCACCTTCTGACTCTCAACAAAGGATATAATTGTAGCCACATATTGTCTTTCCTTTTCACAGATATTGTTTAGTACTGTATTCTTTTTGACTCGGTGTGATTTCGAACTTCATGCCTGAATATTTCCCTCTCTTTCAGCCCCCAGTGGTCAGTCGCCCCCGGTGCTGTCCTCCCCCACCCCTACCTCTGTCCAGCTCTCCTGGTCACCGCCAGCCATGCCCAACGGTGTCTTGACAGGTTATGAGATTGAGCGGCGCCATCAGGGTTTCACTGCAATCTTCTCCGTGGTTTCTGTAGCTGCTGGCGCTCCAAGAGCCTACTTGGACCTGTCGCCGGCCATCACACCGTACACAGCCTATGAATACAGGGTTAGGGTGACCAACAGTGCAGGCAGTTCTACCAGTCAGTGGGCTAGCGTCGTCACAAAGGAAGCTCGTAAGTATATGAGCAGAAACCTGTCTTGCATTAACCCACAACCCTATATCTTTGAGCCCAGAGCAATTGTCACCAGACCTACATGTATGTTGGAGCACCAAAAGAATGAATAATGTGTTTTCTTCTTTGAATATTGCATTGTTATGTGTTATGAACTGTCCCCTGCAATTATTATCTTTTGTATAGCTCCCGGTGGTGTTCGTGAACCCTCGGTGACTGTCCTAGGTCCAGACTCGGTGATGGTCTCTTGGGAGGAACCAGCTCAGAGTAATGGAGAGATCTTGAGCTATACCATCAGAATGCCCGATCCTAGGATCTATTTAGACCAGACCAACCTCACCTCTTACACTGTCTACAACCTTGTACCTTACACAGACTACTCTGGTAAGTGCTGTTATACAAATATTTAATGTTTATGAGTGATATAGTAAAACTATTTTATGAGGTGAAAGATGCAGCTGTTCTATACATCAAGGCCGAGCAGAATGCCTGATCCTATGATCTACTTAGACCAGACCAACCTCACCTCTGATATTGTCTACAACCTTGTAGCTTACACAGACTACTCTGGTGAGTGCTATTTGTCCAGGAGGTTGAAGATAATCTCAAATCAAATATAAATGTTAACACACAATTGTATCAGTTTTTCCTCAAACTTTCACTGATCTGCTTATCTAATTTTTATGCTTTTGTTTAAGCCAACATGATGCCAAAGTGGACTTTTGCTTTAAATATTATCTGTATTCATCTTGAAGTCTTGATAATGCTTGTCTCACGCCATGAATAACTTGGTAATCTATTCCTACTTTATCCTCACAGTGACCATTGAGGCCTGTACAGCTGGTGGCTGCTCACAGAGTAACCCCACTGCGGTCAGAACTGACCCCACCCTACCGTTTGGACAGACCTCTCCCAGGGGGGATGCAATCACCCAGACCTACATCTCAGTGATCTGGTCTGCTCCTGTTAGACCAAACGGTCCCAACATTCGTTATGAGCTCCACAGGCAGAAACTAAGACAACCTCTGACTATAGGTATGTGTAATGCCCATTAACAGTTTTGGTAAAACCCAACAAATTCTTTGTCAGATTTCTTTAATTTTAGTTGATAAATAACATGATAGTGACATTCCTGAGCTGATTTAATTTTTTTCTCTTGATTTATTATATGAAAACTGAGAACTAAAAAGGATTTCATGTACACCACCTGGCATGTATATTGTAAATTCCCTTGTGCGGCAGCCATTGGCAAAACACACTTGTGCAGGGAGTCTACAAATCCTGTAATGTTGCTGTGAGGTGCATTTTGGCAGACAGGGGTTCACTTGTATCCTCAATTTGACATTTCTCTCAGATATTTACCATAAAAACTATCTGAAGAAATAATATATCTGTAGAGCACTCAGATATATTGTAGATGTATTAGGCACTTTATAAATCCATAATACTGTAATTATTATTATTATTAAATATACATGTAGGTCCAGTTCTAGGACTCAACTTCTGGGAGTTCATCTACTCTGGAGAGGATACAACATTCCAGGACTTTGGGTTGACCACATTCACCACATACATCTACCGGATCACCGTCTACAATGACATAGGGTCAGCGACCTCTGACCCGTCTGAAGAGGTCACGACCCTTGCTGGTCAACCCACAGTAGCTGGAACAATCAGTGCTGTAGCAAGGGATCATATCTCAGTCTTTCTTAACTGGACGACTCCTTGTAAGTTTTATGAATCATTGTGGCCTTTCTTCCTGGAAATCGGTCCCCAGAAAATTGACTGAGAACTATATAAGATATATGTTAAGTTGTACTTACATAAAGTTGCTGAAATGTTTCTGTGTTACATTAATCAAATATACATGTACCTAAAGGCTCCGGTTGAAATTATGAATTCTCTGAGGTGACTGGCCTATTTCTTTTGATGAATTCTGAGGGCGCTACCCCATAGAAAATTATAGTAACTATGCAAGTCACCAAAAAAAATCATAACTTTCTTCATTATTTGTCATCTGATTTTCTTCACACCTTTACTAATGTGTTTTTCCATTGTTAGAATTTTATTGAAACCCACTTAATATCAAAATGGACTTACCCTTGATAAACATTTTCTGTCTATGTTACTCTGAAGTTGAATATACATTTTCAGTACTGTCTGTCTTCTTTCTTTTGATTTTAGCTTTACAAGAGCTTCAGGGTGAGGTTGTAAACTACTTCATCTTGGTCAGCTCTCCATCTGGACAGTATGATTTGACCTATGACCCTGGTGTATCCAGTGACCTCTTGACCTCTCTCATGCCAAACACAGAGTATGAGTTCCGTCAAGTCATCTATAATGGGGCCTACAACATCACCAGTCTTCCTGCTGTAACTCAAACACTAGATGGAGGTTGGTGTTGCTTTTTTTTTTGTATAATAGCTTCTTTTGTCTTTAATTATCTTTTTCAAATGCTACAGTAATATTCATGGAACAGAACATCTATTCAGAATACTGTGGCACTACATTATACATGTAGAAGAATGATTCCTGAGATAGATGTAATTTAATATTCCAATTTTAGCTGATTGAAAATATTAAGTACTCAAAATCTTACTTAATAGTGTATATGTGTACAATTTTTCCTCAGTTTACCCTTTCTGTTATACATACATCACTGGACATGACTTGCACTTAGACACTCAGTCTAACAAGGGTTATGATATAACAATCAAGGAATTCCACTGTACATGCAGCCATCTACAGTATGCTTATGGTATCTTCCTTCTTTATGCTTTACATTTGCCATTTATTTATTAGCTTAATATTGTATATCGTTGTATTGTATATCACTGTATTGTATTTTAGCTCCTGAAGGTTTTGCTGCTCCGTTGATCAGTGTACTGAGCCCATCAGCAGTCAATGTAATGTGGCTTCCTCCGACTCAGCCAAACGGTGACATCACACAGTATGTGATCTATCTAGATGGCCAGCCACACGGCAGTGTTGAAAGTAATCAACTACTTTACATCATGGCTGGTCTGCAACCATACACCGTCTACTCAATACAGGTAAATCAACAAAACTAGTGTAAGATGCCTGATACATGAAGAAACAATTATGCAGCAAATAAAGTGGGGCTTGACACTCACCAGCACCAGGGATACATTGGTACCCCAAATCTAAATCTGAACCCCCCAAATTCAAAATTTTAATGTGGGGCTAATTCATGCTAGTATAGACCCTAAAAATCACTATGCAGGCCATCTATGAAAAGAAGTTTGTGTGGAGCCCTTTATAGAGCAGATTTGGCTCTGTTAGTAGTTTCTGCTAGAATGGATTGGTATGATAATAAATCTAGCTTTGGTAGACAACTGAAGTCATTACGTGCTTTACATGCCTCTTCTCTCATGTTCTCTCATATGTAGACTAGAAAACAGTGGTAAACATTTTCTTATTATGTGAACTATTTAAAAAGATTTAAGAGTCTGTTTGCTTTTAAAGAGATTTTAGTCTGAACAGTTTATATGAGCTGATTGCTTAGTGTTATTGCTATTATTATCAATTATGTTTTGTCATCTGTGCCTGGGAGCTGAGAAGTGAACTTAAATCATTAATACCCTTAAGTCTCTCCTACACCAGGTTTCCCCTTGACTCTTTGCAAAGAGTGCAGCATGATATGCAGATTGGAAATATTGCTACGAGAAGACAATTGCTTTCAAGTGTGCAAAAACTTATCCCCTTATCATATTTCAGGTTGAGGTTTGCACAGTGTATGACTGTCTGCTGAGCAATGCTACCATAGTAACAACCCTTGAGATCCCTCCATCGGGTGTCTCTGCTCCCAACCTACGTGTGCTTGGTCCACGAGCCATGGAGGTAGCATGGGCCTCCCCCGCATCACCAAATGGAATCATCCTAGGATATGAGATACAACGGAGGGAGTATCAACCATGCTCGGACAGGTAAGAGCAAATAACATTATACGACAGGTTCTGGAATGTAGGCATTCATCAATCATCATATACCAATGAAATAAAATAAAAAATAAAATTCTAATTGGTCAAATAACACCACCTGACACATCCAAGATAATCATAATTCTTATGTTCTTGTGTAAAATATTGGTGAAATTATCTCTTCCTATGCAGAATTCTAATTTTGATGTTGTTTGTGTTTTATGATCTTTATTACCCTAGGCCAAGCACTCCTTCAGATGACAGTGACTCAAGCTGTGGCTATGTGGAATGCCTGCGTTCTGAGAGTATCTGTGGAAGCCAGTGTTACTCTGGCTTACAGGTAAGTCAGTGTAAGATATGTAACAAAGGTTACAGTGCCTGCTGACATTGAATTTAAATGAACTCCCTCTTCACACATGGTCTGGCAATTTGTTACCTGACAGAAAAAAAATGATTTGAACAAAAAGCATTCCTGACACTCTTCTTGTATTCAGGGATACTATGTACAATGTAGACATGTTTTTTCAATCATTTCTTTTTTTCAAAGAAAAGGCAAATATAGGAAATGCAGGATTGTACATTCAGTGGAAAACCAGGTCTATTGACCTATTCTGGTTCATGACAGGTTTGTACATTATAACCAGCTCTACTTTGGATTGAAATTTTCAAACTAAATGTTTGAACTGTAAATTGATTTTTTTTAATGTGTGCACTATTAAACATGTACTATCATTGTTATCAGTAGGTCAGTGTTATTGTGGCTTGTAGGTCAGTAAAGCTGATTGATATGACTGCACTTCCTACTATCATTGTGAGAACTTATGATAAATGGAACGAAACAAGACTCCTTTATTATGTTTAGGGATTAAGAAGTAAGGAGTCCTCTCTTTCAATGGAGCAGATCTGTTCCTAGCCTAGGGATGAATATGGAGCCTGATGATTATTGCCCATGTTTTAAACCCCCCCCCCCCCCCCAGGTCCCTGTAATTAGGCCAGGATCAACTTTGAATAGCCCTCCTTTGATAGCTGTTTGATACAGATGCCCTTGGGTAAAGAACTGAATGAGACCCAGAGGCCTCCTTGAATAGGTTATTGAACGTTGTACTTCCTCTTTATTCTCTTGTCTTTTACCTCCTCTTCTTGGCCTTTTTTAGGCTTCCTCTACATGTAGTGTTTACTAGGAAAATTTACTCTACTACAACGGTTTGTGAAATTTTTTTTAAAATTCCTACAAATTATGTAAAACTGATTATTAAAAGCAAGTTAATTATATTCTTGAAATTCATTTATGTAGACATCTTTTCTGCAAATGTTCAGGTGAATATACAGAGTGGCACTTCTGGACAGATGATATTTCTATTGAGTTGTTTTATGTATAAAATTTATAGGTCTCCACTGTCTGTTAGGTTCTTAGTTGCATTGGAAGTTCCATTTACATGTATTTTATTTTGAGTAAGTTGGAGTAACATTTCAGTCATTGTCAAATGCAGTTGTAATGGAGGATGATGTGAGACAACATGTATAGAGAAGCTACATGTATGACATGAACGTTGGCTTTTTCTTGGCAGGCTTGTTGTGATGGTGTTTTGCACGAATCCCAGCCTGGCTACCAGTGCTGCGACACCAACTACCTGCCAGCACCAGTCAATGCTTCCACACCGTATGTCTGCTGCGGTGGTCAGTTCCACACTGAACAGGTCAACTATGAGTGTTGTAACGGTCAGTATGTCCAGGTGTTCCCAGGTCAAATCTGTTGTCCAGACCCTGATGAGAATAGAGTGGCAGTTGGGTCAGGTGATGCGTGCTGCGGAGGAGTGCCCTATGATTCAAGTGGACCACAGATATGCTGTGCAGGTAAGAAGATGTCCTCTCTATCAGGTTTCCTATTATGCTTAGTATCAATGATTCTTAGGAAGCTTAGCGAAATGTAGTGGCACTTAAAGACGAGTCTGGAACACCAAAAGGCATAATTGTTGGCAGTATTGTTAGATATAAAAGTGTAAATAAATCTATCTGGATGACAGTGTCTTTAAAATTTAGCCTAATCAAGGTATTGACCACATGCAGCTCTATGTCCTAATGAATTGGTTCTACCTCCGTGTGATAGAACTATGATTTTCAGCAATTAACACATTTTGCTTTCCAGACGAGTCTTGCATACCTCTACCTTTTGCTAAGCTACCATATGGTATTGCTTGATGTGATGGCTTTATGCAAGTCAAGCATCAGGCATGAAAATTTTCCACGTATCCATGGATTTCCGCTTTTCCTCCGAGCCCAGATTTTTTTCCGCGTATTTCACACTTTTCCATTAAAAATTACAGTTTTCCGCTCATACGTCATCGTATATGCACAGTATACATGGGCATGCAATGAAGAGGGAATTTTAGGCGATCCCTTAGCTTACTACAGCGCATGTACTCACACAACAACTTGTGTCTGTGTGTTTATACTGTACGTACATGCAAAGGGATTGCATAATAACTGCCGAGGATTACACAAAATACCTCCTGAAATTGTGCACTCGCGGAAGGCTATTCATACTACAAGCACATGCATGTTATTACATGTACACAGTCACACAACCCATGTGCAGTGCACACCGTATGTTTGCCGTAGTTGCGATGTCTCAAGCAAGTGAATGATCTGTTTTTTGCCGATTTGAATTGTACTTTTAAAAGGATAAGCCTTGAAAATTTCCAGTTTTACAGCAAGATCGTGTGGATAAGAGTAGAGTTTGACTTTATCACGGCTCACGGCTTTTGGAAAAAGTAAACGGCATGCATTTTGCATGGTATGTGATCATCGACGATGGAATATTTCGATCGCTCATAGCCACTGCGGCGCGGCCGTGTTGTTGAACGCAGGAAGTCAAAACAACTTCACGTCATAAACATTGCAGAAATCATGGCATTCCATGGCCTCAAAATAAAGCGCAAAGACATTGTCAAAAGAGATAATAATACTGGAGAGGCAAAATCTAAAGACATTCTGTACTGAGAAAAGTCAACTTACTAGTCTAGAAAAGTAAGTTGGGATTTTGGGAAGTGGATTATTTGTTGTTTATTCAGCTCACTGCTCTGTTTAAACTTTTATTCATGAAAGTGCTCTGCGCATAATACACATTAAATCACATTTGGTGGTATTGATAAATATGTGTACTCAGAGCCTGTTTTGGTATGACTTATGCTATATAAAATCATCCTAATCCAGATTGAATATGAGGTTAAATATCTCACCAAAGAATGCACTGGATTGCACAATTCTGTACCCCAAATTCTCATATGTCATACATGTACATGAAAGATATGATGCATACCTGCTTGGCATACAAAGGCATAAGTGACGGACCCTTTAAATGCTGTATTGTGTATAATAATGAATGCCCACATCTATTTTCAGGAGAGTTTTATGACAGAAGCCAAGGTCTTTGCTGCAGCAATGTCTTTCTTCCATATGAGGGTAAAACAGACCATCAAAATTGATTTTATGTTATAACTAAATTTCTTTTCTCTCCTCTAAAACATGGTTATTTGGGATCTATCACTAACATTCGTGGTATTGGTATCACTGAACTCTTTAACATGGTGTGGTGTCTTTCTATTTTTTACTAATTTCTCACCATCTAGGAAGCATAGTCCAAGGTAATCAAAGTATTGAGATAGCATCATGTTTGTTGAAACTGATGTAACTCTTAAATTCTTTCAGTATTGTAGCTATTTATTCTACATGTATATTTCACTGGTATAGCCATTTGTTGTGTATTCTGATTGTATAAATGTGCCACTAAAAAGATTTTCTTTTTCATTAAGGTTAGGTATATGCCAATGAGAATCTTCCATAGGCAATCATTTTAAAGGCTACTTTATGTTACTAGTTTTATGTTATGCACGTACACTTCAAGTATTTAGATAGAGCCAGTGATTTATAATTTAAAGACATTGCATTTATTTTAATTATAAGTCAATGATGTGATATTGTCATATTTTCAAAGGAATGATTAACAACTTTTCAATACAACAGTATCATTTTGAAGAAGAAAATTGAATCTTTTTAAAATACATGAGATCCTAAACCATCCTGATATCTTATTTCATTGTCATATGATTTTCCAACATAGAAATGATACATAGGCTCGCTATTTTCTCAATATATTTCATAGCCTTCTTTCTGTATAGGTGTAGTTTACAACACTTGCACTCATTTACATATACATGTATGTAACCTACATGTATATGCAGCATTCACATATAGTTGATGTCACCCATGTCTTTTCTTATATTGCTTTAGAGTGTAGATGTTCATATACTATTGGATCAGGGCCTCGTTTCATTAAACTTGTTATAATAATTGTTATAACCTATTATAAAACGGGTTCAAGAATGTAGCCATCCTGATTGGTCAAATAACACCACGTGACCGTGCAAAAAAAAAGTACTAACGCACGGCAAAGGGACTAACGCACGGCTAGCCCGGATCAAACACTAAGATTGTAAGAAAACACTAAGATTGTAGACCCGTTTTATAAAACTTTTAATACATGGTTGTGAGTTCGTACGTTAGTGCGATCCAGCAACACGCAGATTTTTATTGTGGTGTCTAACACACTCGGCTACGCCTCGTGCGTTAGTACACCACGATAAAAACCTTTGTGTTGCCAGATCGCACTAACGCACTCCCAACCATGTATTAATAGTATACTGAAATCATTGAATCTGATAGTTAGTTATTAATAACATGTTTCATGAAGCAGGGCCCAATACTTGATGTTGTTTCATCTCAAATCACTTTAAGTTATTTTTGTCTTATTCTTTACTTGTTAGTTTCTCTACATTTTTCATCTTTCTTTACTTACATGTACTTGTTAATATTTATGTTTTTTTACTTGTAAAAATTGTATTGTTTGAATTATCAAATATTCATGTAGATTCTCTTCTTTATATTTTAATCCTTTCAAGCTTTGTCTTTGAATGTACTTGTCTTGACACAGTATGACAGAAATATTTCAAATACAATGAACATAAAATATATGATTTTGAAATCAAAACTGATGATTAAAATACCCCATCTCAGTAATAAATGTGGTTTTAATGGCTTGCAATTCATTGTTTTGTAGGAGGAATATTGTTTCTGTAGAATTCAGCATGAGGCATCATGTATGGAAAGAGTTCACTCTTCTCCTTTATATTTGCAAAGGTCCACAAGTGGATGCAATCTGGAAAAAAAAAATGGAATTGCCTCTAATGGAATATCATTTAATACACACTGCACACCTAATGTAGTAATGTGAGTGCAGGGCTTTCGCATAACTTTTCATTTAGGTTGCCAGCCAGGCCACTGAGATGATTGCCTAGGTTTCCAAATTCAAATATGTTGGTCATTTACAGTGAACTGCTCAAAAAATTTTAAGTGAAAGAAAAATAATGTAAACATTTTTTAGTTGCCAACTGGGCAAAGAAGGCTAGACTTACAGGTTGCCCTGCAGGATTTTAAGTGGTCAATGGCACCGGGCAGCTGCTAATTGCAGGTCCTGGAGTATCTGATTTATGAAGATGTTGACCCTTTGCTGACCTTTCATCATTCTACAGGACAGTTTGCTGATGGAATGAGTGGTCAGTGTTGCGGTGGATCCATGGTGCCCGCCTCCCAGACATGCTGCTCCGAGGGGGACATGGGCGTGGCATACCTACAGGTAGAAGGCAATGTTTGCTGCGGCACGGAGTACGTCAATATGACAACATCGCTGTGTTGTACTAGTGAGAGTGGTGTAGCTGAGGTGAGTTATAGTAGAAGGCTAACCATGTATAAGCCCTGTTTCGTCTGACTTTTTATGGCTAAATCAGAAGTGCATGCATAAGAATACTATGTCAGACTTCTTTGGGCATTTTCAACTGTGTACCAAAAGTATTAACAATTTATGTGATATGCCGATAGAAATCTGAAATTGTGAACAAAATTTATAGTTACCTTAAGTCGTGAAACTTTGAAATATTAGATTGTGGGTCAGAATATACTTTACAGTAATATCAATAACATAAATTATGTCCTAAAAATTTCTCTGAAATACTATCTTGTACTCTTTTGAAATCAATTCATTGAATTAAAATTTAATTTTAATTCTATAAAAATACAAGCACACTAATAATTCTTTCATTCTTCTTAATGTTGTTAAATGAATAAAAGTATGTCATGTAACTATACACATTTTCTGCCACCTGCGATACTGACTTTTTATTGTGATATCCTGAAAAAGAAAGTTCAAAACTTTTAAAAGAAATAGTTCTCATGGGACTTACATTTGGCATACTGGTTGTTCCATGACATTTCATGTTTTATATTCAGCACATCACATTGTAAATTTCTCTAGACATAATATTGAACTATTGCCTTTTTTTCTTTCACAGACATACACATATAACTCTCCTAGTGCAAAGCAACAATCAAATGACCAATGTTGTGGATCTCAGAGGATCTCCCCATCGCAAGCATGCTGTAAGGAAGTTGGCTACAACCCAGGCTCAAGGGTGTGTGCCGATCGTAGCTCTACGGCTCAGGGGAATTGTGGGATTGGGACGGTATGTCCTATAAGTCAAGCTGTGTCATCATACTGTGACAGGTACATGTACTATTTAGATGCAAGGATTAGATAACAATAATACTACAATGATACTGAAAAATTGAAAAACGATTAAGGGTAACAGTACGAGCCATGGAGAGGATAATTGTAGGGGTTACTAGAAGGGACAAGGTCAGAAATTTGCGATCCATGACAAACATACATGACATAGTTAAAGAAATCAACAACAAAAAATGGCGATGGGCTGGCCATATAGCTCGGTACCAAGATAACAGGTGGACATTAAATGTTACAAATTGGACACCTAGGGCATTTAATAGGAAAAGGGGAAGACCGAGCAGACGTTGGAGGGATGATATCGTAAAATATGCAGGCTTTACATGGCAAAGAAAAGTACAGAATAGAAGCTATTGGAAAGGGGATGAAGAGGCCTTCCTCCAGCAGTGGAATGAAATAGGCTGATGATGATGATGATGATGATGAATACTACATGTGTAATACATAACATAGAGGTGTCAACTGGAGATGCAAAGGTCATTGGTTCAATCCCCAACACAGCACTTATGTCCTTGAGCAAGGCATTTTATCTACATTGCTCCTCTCCGCCCAGGTGTTAAATGGGTACCCAGTAGGATGCAAATGTCAGTGTGATTGGTTTAGCATGTGCGAACCTGTAAAAAGGCGACTAACTGGAATCCTCCTCAGGGAGTGGAGATTGTGCACTCTAAAGTGCAGAATTGTATAATTGAATCCTGTGACTGGGGTAATGATAATACTGTAGGCACTTTGGTCACTTGCATTGTAACAGGTAAGGCCGTTCATAAGAAACAGTCATTATTATTATCGTTATTACATTATTATAAGAAGTCCAAACCTAATTATTAGAACTCTTCCTCCGTTTGAATTCAGATTAAAGTTAATTTGGAGCTCTTGTAAGCCCCCAGTCAAATCTACTTCTGAGTTTTGTGATTGTTTGCACTGGAGTAGAAATTTTCATTCAGTTTGAAATGTTTTTAAGTGTATATCTTCGGAGAAATACATTCACCTTTTTTGTTATCCTTTGTTTATAAAGCCCTTCAAGAATCTTTGGATTTTTTTCAAGGAAATAATTATATCAGTTTACATGAACATGTATTTGATTGTGCAACGTATACTCCCTCAACAATTGTTCCGCAGTCAATATTTTAACTCTAGTTGAATTATTAAATTCGTACAGTGATGGAACCAACACTGTAACTAACCTTTACCCTATGCCATTATTTCATTTCATTTCATTTATTATTCTTCACATTAAAAAATGAAGTCATACATACGTAGTTACACAAATTTAGAAATTTTAAATACATGTACATAAATATACCATTATAGAAGAATCAACATAGATAAACAAACATTGAACAATACAGAATAAGTAACTTAATGTAAATGGGGCTAGAAAAAGCAAAGCTTATCGAGTCTAGCCCCGGAGCTATTAAATGTTGGGTATTTTTGATATGGCCTGATAAAGAAAAGAAAACAAAACAAAACAGAAAATGATATAGTGGTTTGGAACACAATAGTTACATGTGTATTGAAATAAAAAATCTGATAGTTTACTTGGAGTTAATTAGATATATTTTGTATTTTAGCTTAAACTGTCGTAATGATTTAGATTGTTTAATGTTATCATCTAAAGCAAGCCAAGACCTACCTCCCTATATCTGTGAGGAAATAAAGCAAGGAGTAAATGTCACATCAGAATTTATTTATTTCATTAAATCCTTTACCAGAACTCCACATAACTTAAAAAAATGAAAAGCATGTTGTTGAAAAGTGAAATAACCAGACAATAATTGTTGACTGTCTATTATTGTACCTCTACAGATGTGACTTTGATGCCAACATTCAGACCTGCTACTCGGTAGATGCATCCTATATCACATCATCACCGGGTAGTCCAGGAACTCCTACTGGATCTAACACTCTCTGTCCATCTGCTCTCATCTCCATCTATACCTCAGGACCAAATATCTACTCTTATCTTGGTAGGTTGTGCCCTGGTATTGATTTTGTATAGTTGGCTCAGTCAGTATAGCATCTGCCTGTAGAACCCAAGATCGTGGGTTCGAATCCACCCTGGGCGGATGACTGAGGCCTACGTTGTGTGTTAACGTGCCCCTCCCTTGTTTCATAGACGCAGGCTATGTTACAGTGGAAAACACTCCGTCCCTTGGATAGGACGTTAACTGGAGGCCCCGTGTACAGGACAGTCACCATCTTTGCATGTTAAGAACCCATTGCACTATTCGAATAAGAGTAGGGGGAAACCCCAGTGTAGTGGTACACCTGCACATCCAAATCAGTTATATCGGGAGGAGAGACCTAAGGGTTACAGTGATTCAGTTCACTTTTCCCCTCCCAGTCACAGGTAATGCCAAATACTTAATAATAATAATAATAATCCTGTTTGTAAAGACTGCTCAAGGGAGGCAAGAAAAGTGGTCTTTATAGACAGATGGCCTTCTTGTACAGATTACTTTAGTAGAGGTTTCATTGAGAAATGATGATCAAGGGAAACACAAAAGATGGTCTTTTTACAACAGTTTTGTGTTTTCATCAAAAGGCAATATTTTACAGTGGTTTACATGTATATAATACTGTATTAACCGTTATTGTAAAGAATTTTGCATATTTTTGCAGGGGCGTGATTTAAACAACCAAAAATGAGCTACATGTAGCAGTGCATGTGCGAAAATACTTTTTTTTGTTGTTGTTGATGTTTTACATAATATGTATATTTATTCACGCAGGATATAATGAATATACCTTATGTATATTTTTATTCATATCTGCGAATTTATTTCTTTCAGAACTGGAACTCAAAGGAAAGCTTTGAACTCAGTTGTATACCTTGAAGACGAATAATCAGGTCTTGCATGAGAGTTTTCTAACTTGCTAGAATAACCTATTTTTCTTTTCTTGAGCTTGCAAGTTACAGTCATTTTATACTTGCTCATTCTCAGATCAAGGCCTATCACCCTACACACAGTATGAGTACCTGATCTCTGCTGTCAACGCTGCTGGAAGCTCTAATAGTGGTCTGTCCAATGCTACCACTGATGAGGATGTTCCTGGTCAGGTCCAGGCCCCAGGATGGTCCGTAGAGATGGGTGTTCTAGACACTATCCAGCTAACATGGGATCCACCTCAACAACCTAATGGTAAGCCAAAGACATACCTCATAATTTGGAGGACTCAAGAGCTGAAAAAACAACAGGTTTCTCTTTCATGAAATGTTATTGTTGTATTTGTACTGTTAATATTACATAACAGATGACTGTCATGTTTTCTTTAGAGTCTTTGATAAACCTCACTAATGTATTCATGAGCTAGAACCTTCTCAAAGTATTATATTGGATGGCCTCTCTTTGTTGGGGTTATGGTAAGTAAAGCGACATGTACATGTACAGTGTATATGTACCTATTTCATAACCCATAGACCCTTTCTGAAAGTGCGCATTTATGATGTAATGTAAAATGATTGCATAATTCCTAACAAAAGAATTTCTTTTTGTTTATTTCTTTTGCTCAGGTATCATTGTTACCTACATTCTGAGAAGAGATGGCATTGAGATTTACAGAGGAGCTGATACATCACACAGCGATAACACAGGCATTCAACCTTATCAGCATTATACATATATCTTGAGTGCATGTACCAGGGTGGGATGTGCTGCTAGCCAACCGGTAAGTCAAGAAAGAATGTGTACTTTTTGTTGATCACCGAGAAATGTTATTCTTGTGATTCCAATTCAAGTGTTAGTTATGAGGAAAGATTTTTTTATTTGCTCTTGAATATACCTTTTCTCCTCAAGCTGTTTACTTGTTTGTATCATTGCACACCTTATTAGTTATTTCAAGTAGAGAAGGCTTGATTTTAGATATTTGTGCAAATTTAAAGAAGTGTATGTTTTCTTTCCCTCAGAATTTCTGTCAAGATTTCATGATAATGATTATTAGGTTTACAAGTGTAGGATGAGGGTTAGGTTTAGGTCAGGGTTAGGTTTAGATCCATGTTACCTTAAAACTAATCCCTAAACCCTCCAGTGGTGCATGCTATCAAATTGATTATGTCAGCATAGACCAGTAGGGTGTAATCGGAAAACCTCATTACTCTGTATTCTTTGGTATTCTTGTCACAACAGGTGGTAGCAGCCACCCTTCAGGCAGCCCCTGAAAACTTGTTTGACCCCACCCTAGCAGCCATCAGCTCTGAGAGCATCCATATCTCCTGGCAGGAACCTGGTCTTCCTAATGGGGTCATCCAAGAGTACAGCATCCTCCAGACAGGCGTGGTCGAACCCATCTACCGAGGAGGACCAGAAGACTTTCAGTTTACTCACACAGGTGGGTAGCCATGATATCAGGAATCTGCAGTCAAATCTGTTTATTAAAACCATGCAAGGGAACTCTAAATTCAGTCACTACAGACAGGTGTTCTTTCTAGACATGTTTTAAATCATATATTATCCTCCCATTAAGATACAAGAGGGAGTGTTTTGCTGTTGCAAACCCAATTACTATATTTTGTCATGCCTACGGATGTCTCAAATATTTGATTTACAGAAGGTCTTTATGTTTTAAGATGGTTTTGAGTGTGCAGAGCCTGAAAATGGAATAGAAAGACAATCTTGATAGAATTGTGTAATTCTGATTCAGATTCTTCTTGCAGCAATAGAATGATCATAAATGTTGTCTTCTTTCAAGATAATGATGTATAATTATTTGTTTTTATCATTTGCCCTTCTCTTTTCTCTTTCACAGATTTGGAGCCTTACACTACATACGAGTATAGACTACAAGCATGTACATCAGCAGGATGTTCAGAGAGTAATTCTGTATCAATCACAACAATGCAAGCAGCACCCAAAGGTAGTTCAATATAGTCAATTACACCCTTGCTCATCTTAAAAGATGTCGAGCATTTTTGTTTTGACTTTTTCTTCAGTCAAGGAGAAGAGAGCTCAAGTAAATGATTTAAAAGATATCAAGGTGTTCATTCAGAATAATTTGCAGTGACTTTTGATATTTGTTTTTCATTTATCTATAATTTGACTCTGTATTTCTATTAAGCTATATACATGTAGATTATATAAAAATCACCTTCGTGACATGTTTTCTTGTCATTTTGTCATCTTTTTCTTATACATGTAGGTCTTGCGTCACCAACTCATGTTGTCGTCAGTTCCACAATACTGGAGTTGTATTGGTTTGAGCCATCGCAGCCAAATGGCATCATCATTTCTTACATGCTCTATCGTGATAGTGAACTTATCTACCAAGGCAACAGTTCTGTGCTGACCGTTGTGGACACTGGTTTAACACCCAACACCAGGTATGAGTATGTGGTGTCAGCTATGACAGTTGCAGGAGGATCAAACAGCACTGTCCACATTGCCCAGACACCATTTAGTACTCCAGAGGGTATACCACCACCAACTCTAACTGTACTATCTGCTAGGTCAATCAGAGCAACATGGACCCAGCCGACTGTTCCAAATGGTGACATCAGACAGTATGGAATTGTTATTCTGAGCGGAACTCTGGATGAAACAACTAGATTGGTGGCCCCCACTGAGACGACGATTGTAGTTGACAACTTGACACCCTATACCCGCTATGACATGAGAGTTCAGGCTTGCAGTGATGGTGGATGTGGAGTTGGACCAAGAGCTTACGCAAGGACATTTGAAGCAGCACCAGAGGATCAAGGTCCCCCAACCTTGGTATCCACAGGACCAAGTGTGGTAGAGGTCTCCTGGGACCCACCCGCCAGACCTAATGGTGTCATCCAGCAGTACTTTGTATACCGTAGGCAGTATGGAACAACGCAGGAGCTTCTTGTGTTTTTAACTACAACTGAGCAAAGATTTGTCAATGCGGGAGGGGGATTGTCTGCGTTTAATCTCTATGAATATAGAGTGAGAGCACAAAACTCGCAAGGATCCACAGACAGTCCCTGGACATCCGTTAGAACTCAAGAGTCTGTACCTGTAGGTATTGCCGCACCTAATCTTGTAGCTGCCAGTCCATACGCGGTGCAAGGCACCTGGTCCCCACCAACTTCTCCAAATGGTATCATTGCCTACTACCGCATTGAGTATCAAGAACGACCAAATGACCCAACTGCCACACCTGCTGTTGTAACGGCTGCTACAGTGGAAGGCACTGTCCTGCAAACAACCTTTTATGGCCTTTCACCTTTCACATCCTACCAGGTCCGCATTGTTGCTATCAATGGTGCAGGAGAGACGAGTGGTCCTTGGGGGTCTGTAACGACTCTTCAGGGTGTCCCAGGAGATATTGGACAGTTCACAGTGGAGCAACAGTCAAATGGCTTAGCTCTACTCTTGAGATGGGATGAACCCGGACAGCCAAATGGTGTCATAACTAATTACTTCATATATGAGGATGAGTATCTCATCACACCCATTTATACTGGCCTCACTAGAGAGTATCTCTTCAGGAGGTTGACCCCTTACACTGAATATGTGGTTGTACTTGAAGCATGCACTAATGTAGGCTGTGGAAGAGGTAATCCACAGTCTGTCAGGACTGCTGAAGTAGCCCCTGCTAATCAAGCTCCACCCACCATGGGCTTTGTGAACTCTACAGCAGTTGTCCTGAACTGGAAGGCACCTGTTAATCCTAATGGTGCCATTACCCAGTATGACGTTGTTAGGCGATCAGCAAGACCTACTTCAACAGACAGGAAAAAGAGAAACACAGACGATAGCGCCTTCACAGTTACAGTAGTGATTCATTCCGAGTACAACACAGATGTGGAAGACTATAGCTTTATTGATAATTCCTTACAGCCATATCGGATCTATGAGTACCGCATTAGGTCCATCAACTCTCAGGGATCAGTGGAAAGTGACTGGGTTCAGGTAGAGACTGATCAGGCCGCTCCTGTTGGTGTTGCCCCTCCCACCGTCAATCACATCACCAACACTCCAGGATCACTTGTCATTGGATGGACTCCTCCTACAGAAAGCAATGGCATCATTACTGGATACAGACTCCAGAGAAACAATAGCACGCCGTTCAGCTTTGAGGCCGATTATGGCTTTCAATTTACGGACATGAATCTTCAGGCATTCACTGTGTATGTCTACACTATCACAGTATGTACCCAGGGTGGCTGCACAACAAGTTCAGCTACTGCCATCAGAACGTTAGAGACTGCTCCTACATTTGTTGATCCACCAAGTCCAACCCCTATCAGTTCTAGTCAGATCATGGTCAACTGGACAACACCTTCAATTGCAAGTGGTGAGATCGTGCAGTACCGCCTCAAGGTTGATGATGAGGTGCGTTATAGTGGATTGGGTCTTTCTACAACTATCAGTGGTTTGACCCCACACCAGGAATACACCTTTGTCCTAGAGGCCTGTACCTCTGGTGGCTGTACTGACAGTCCAGAGGCTTTGGCTCGTCCATTTGAAGCACCCCCTACAGGAATGAACCCACCATCCTTGAGAGTTCTCAGTGCAACAGCAATTGAAGCCAGCTGGTCCGAACCTGACGAACCCAATGGCATCATATCACGTTATGAGTTGCGGCGAGATGGCAAACTAGTGTACGATGGTGATGCCCAAAGGTATCAGGACTTTGGTGATGGAGGACTAGGATTAACTCCAGGTCAGCAGTACTCCTATGTCATCACAGCCTTCAATAGCAGGGGACATGCTATCAGTGATGCAGCAGTGATTACCACATCATCATCCTCACCAGCTGGTCTTAGTCCACCAATTGTCTCCCCACTTTCATCACAAATCATTGGTGCTACCTGGCAGCCACCAGCATTTCCTAACGGTGAGATCCAAAATTACACCCTCTATGTCGACAACAATATTGTCTACTCTGGAAGACTCTTCAGCTTTGACATCCGCAACCTGGACTTCTATACCCTGTATGAGATCCGTGTGGAAGCATGCACCACATCAGGTTGTGCTCTTAGTGACAGCGTAGAAGCAAGAACCTTTGAGCATACTCCCAGTGACCAAGTGGCCCCTTCTCTGGAACCCTTGGCTGATAACCTTGGAATAGCAAGTGGCATCCGGGCAGTGTGGAACGCACCAAGCAATGAGAATGGCATCATCCTTGGCTATGAGCTCTATCGTAGGAGTGTGGATCGTACAACAGGCAGGAGGTCTGACCCCACGATGTTGGTCAACACCACCCTGAGGGAGTATGTAGACATGGACCCTGCTCTGATTCCTGATGAGACCTATGAGTACTTGGTGGTATCTTTCAACTCTGTAGGAGATGCGTCTAGCCCTTGGGCCTCTGTCAGGATGCTGGAAGCACCACCACAGGTGAATTATTTTGCTGTAATCTTCTAGGTTTAAGTAAAATAAACACTGACAGTAATTAACCTGTATCTACAGCCATCACCAAGTTTACTTATTCCAATGTACATGTGAATATCTAAAAATTATAGTCATATCAAAGTAAAGGACAGAAAAAGATATAAAATGGAATTGGGTAAGGTATGGTTTCCACTATTTATGAATTTCTTCAGAAATTTCCCAACACCGATGACCAAATTGTAACAAGTGCAGGTTGGTGTTGTTTCTATTAATTTGTTCTGAGAGTATCAGACATATAACATATGTCTATATTTTCTATTACTTTGTTCCTGTGTTTAGGGTCTCTTGCCTCCTGTGGTGTCTGAACTAGAAGCTACTAGTCTCACCTTAACTATTCAAGAACCTAGTCAGCCAAACGGTGCCATCCAGAGATATGTCATCTACAGGAACAGTACAGTGGTAAGTGGTGTAATCATCATGTTTTAGTGAAAAGAATGGAATATGTTCATAGGCTGACACATTAAGGGTAATACACTGTATGTACAATTAGTCTTCCTTGGTTCTGCCGTAACATGAACATCCTTTGGCAAGACATTAATCTATATTGGCCTCACTTGACTTTGGTGAAGTGAATGGGTACTTGTAAGAAAAATTCCTTGAATACTTCAGCACCTTATCAAGACAGCCAGCCAAGAGCTGGGGTTATAATCTAAAGCTCTTTGGAAGTGCATAGAGACATTGCTAAAATATGCTATAATTATGTGCTTTACAAGGATAAAATATTACTTTAATCCTTTGTGTGCCACTTCATTTCACAAAGCTACATGTTCATTAGACTTGATGTTCTATAGCATTTCCAGTGTAGTAATAAGCTTGATATGCCAGTAACACATCCTGAGCATCAAGGGCAGCATCTCACAAAACTTTCATGTAAGTATAAGTTTGTTGACATCCCACTGTAACTCGTGTTTGAATACATGTTTCAATGGGAAGTTGGCGAACTTGTACTTTTGTTTTTGTGAAACAATGGCTAGTTTATGAAGTCATGACATTTGTTTTAAACAAATTCTACAATTAGGTTGTCCCTCATGTGTTTATAAAATCATCCTTGGAATATGTCCCACTTTGCTTTCTACCTCAGCTGATTCAGACTACACTCACCAGCTTTGAAGATATCAATCTCCTTCCATTCACCACCTACTCCTACTCTGTGGAGGCTTGCACATCAGGGGGATGCACCACCAGTGATGCAGTTACCGTGACAACGATTCAGATGGCACCAAGCGGGTTGGATGTTCCCATTGTGATCAAGACTGACTCTACATGGATCCATCTGAGTTGGGACTATCCTACAGATACAAATGGAATAATCACCAAGTATGTGTCTTAACGTTATCATTTGTTGTTTATTGTTTATCAGGAACGTGTGTGGTATGGGGCAGTGGTGGTGCATATTGTTAGCGGGCAGTTATTTGTTTGACTATGAATATATTACTGGTAGTTAGTAATTTATTACTGGATATCTTATCTATATAATGATGTACCAATTTGTTTGCTAATACTGTATCTTTCTAGACATACATGTATCTGTAGAAGATGTTGGATTTTGGGGGGACTTATTTGCATGTATGATTAATATAGTGATATTCATACACTTGTATATGTAGAGGCATTGTGGTGAAGTGGAGAAGTCTCTGGACTGTGGATCGTAAGGGGTTCAAGTCCCTTCAAGTTCCTTTGGCAAGACAGTAATTTCAATTTGCCATGCTCGACAACTGTTACTGAAGCTAAAGCTAGGGTAATAATTTCCAGAGCTCTTTGGAAGTGCATAGGGACATTATTTCTTAATGTGATATGCTCTGTACAAGGACAAAATATTATCATTACTATGATTTCATCATCCTTTCTTCCAGGTTTGAAATCTTATATAGACCAGGCTGTCCCCTCACTACCCAGCCATTTGAACAGACCTGCCCTCAGGAAGACTATGCCCCTATCAACAAAGACCTGGCACTCACTCACAATACCACTGGTCTCAAGCCCTACACCAGATATGACTTTGTGGTAGTTGCTTCTAATGATGCTGGGGAGGTGCAGTCTTCTCCAGTTCAAGAAAACACACTACCAGCATGTGAGTATGACCCTTGGGTGTATCAAATCTTTAGATAAGGCAATTTATGCAAGCATCCCCAAGTCTTTATTTTAGACATTAAAAATATTGGGCAAGAGGACTTAACACCATCGGGAGCCTAAGGGTAAATGACCATCGAAAGTTTGACTGACATATGTTTTTCAAGAATCGTTCCGTGAGTAAGACCCCTCATTGTGGGTGATTTGGACAAATGACACCCCTAATGTTAAGATACTCTATCAGTATGGCCACACTCCGTAAAGTGCAGTCTACCCAGCCATCTAATCGAGATGAGATATTTAATGTGTATATTAATGTAATTTCTAAATGATCTACAGAGTTGAGTTATTATCATGAGTGCCTCTATCCCTTTGATAGTCCTTAGGCTGTAGGGCACCTTTAAAAATAAACATAAATCAGTGTATGTTTTAAAGCAACAGTTCATCATCTTTTTAAGAGTAATATCCCATATTGAATTCTGATTTTGTACCCACAGTGCCTTTCTTTGTGAGTGGCTCCAAACCTTCCATCAGTAGTAACACCAATAACAGTCTCATCACTGTTAGCTGGGCTCAGAGCTTTGTGCTTAACAGTATGCTGAGAGAATACATCCTGGTAGAGAATGGTGATACTGTTTACAGTGGTATTGCCACGGCAGTCACAAGGCCTCTCAAGGATATGGGTAAGTTGAGAGATGAGTACAGTCTTTATCTGGATACATGTAGTTCTAAGTAGAATGGTATTGCCACAACAGTCACAATACCTCTAAAGGATATTGGGAAACAGAGAAAGAAGTAGTCTTTATGTGGATATTCATTAGGAGAAATGTAATATTTATGGATAATTTTAATTGCTTGCAAATTTTGTATCTGCTATTTTTTGTGGTGATGACCAGATCATGCCTTATTTCTATGAATTACAAAGACTTCATAAACCTCCGCAGTCACAAGCTCCTGTTGCACGCTTTCAAAAAGTAGAAATTTACTTTAATATCCCTTTGTCTTTTTTTTACTTTCAGAATATGAATTCACAGTGACCTGTATGACATCAACAGGCAGTGTCTCCTATCCAACTATCATCTATCAGCCTCCATGTAAGTCGACAAACCCATAGTATTCACATGATGAATTTAAACAGAGATGAAATATGTAAAATATGTTACACTGTCAAGTTGACATTGTTAGATATTACAGTTTTACTTCAAATTATTCTTCTGCTTTTCCCTTCTTTTTATTGTTGTTGTTGCTTAAAGATATCAAGCAAGATAAATGATCTCATTCTGTATTATAGTATTTTGATTGATTTCTGGTTTAAAAGTATTTATATATACTCATTGCATTCCAAAGTTCCTATTCAGGCTAGAGGTGCATACGTCAAGCATTAAGGGGTTAATTATTTGTCAATCAGTCCCTTGTATTATGATTTGAAAACATAGGTATATGCTGCTTGCTCTTCTATAGTAGGCATTTTTTTACTTGCTTGTCATCTTTCACTGAAATAGCATTAATCAAACACAATATTGAAGAGGCATCATTTTGAAAGTGTCTCCGTGTCATCTCATCAGTATCTAATGAAAGGCTCACATTTTTAAATTTCAGATCATCCCAGGTATAATTTTAGTATTTTCTGTGTATTATAGAGAACTTGTCAATTTGAAGAAAAAAAGTGTTTATGTGATCAGTTTTCTTTACTCCTGGAGCAGTCTTTACTTCTCAGTTTTACTGTATTGCAACACTGATCTATTTTCATCTCAGCTACTGGAGGACCCCAACCTGAAGCCCAGACACAATGGTACTCCTCTGTTTGGTTCATAGCCATCATGGTCCTGCTTGGTGTCGTAATCATCTTCATCCTTATCGCCGTTGTTCTGAGCCGTACTGGAACACGCAAACCTTACGCCAGAGAGAGGACTCCCCTTCCACCTAGACAGAGGAAAGCTCATAACTTCACCTTCTCTTCCATGCTTCCTAGATACCCAGAGTCAGAGAGTATATTGGTGAGGATGCAAGGTTTTTTGTATTGCATATTTTAATATGACATCTCCATTGGCCACTTGCATAACATGTTATGATTAAAGGCGTCAAAAGAGTTGAATGCAATCTTAAATAAATGATTCTGATTGGTGGAAAGTAAACTGGACCTTAATTTTTTGAGTGGCATATTGACCAACTAGCCTGCTCTAATGCTTGAAAATATCTTGAATTTTGGTAATGATGAATGTTTTAATTCTCACAAATTCAAAAGGATAATATACTGTAAGTGTCAATAGCTACAAATAATGTCTAATGGACAGATTTGATACACTTGCATAGATCAGGGGCCGTATTCTGAAAACTATGTTATCTTTCATGTTAAGGAAAACTATGTTAATTGTCATAACAAACTGAAATTGCGCACAATAAACACTAATCATTTGTGCTTGCGCAGATGTCTCTGTTAAATTTACGCAAGCACAGCCATCTTTGTGCAATCATTAACCAATGACTTGTCCTGATTTTGATTTGTTTTGACAATTAACATCATTTTACTAACATGAGAGATAACATTGTTTTCAGAATACGGCTCCTGAGTAGTTACTCAAACCCGCAATATCGGCCACTTAATTATTCAGATCACCCGTCTGTAATGGCTTCTCTCATTATGTGCCTTGGGTGACCTTTATATGCAAGTTTGACTGTATATGTGTAGTTTGTGGGCTGATTTAGATATAATGTTACTCAATTGTTGTGTATCTATTCCATTTATAATCTGTGTTATCTTCTTTTTTCAGGATCCCATCCCACAGGCCATCAGCCGACATTCCAGCATGCACAGCTTACACAACACGTATTACAACCCAGCATTCCCTGCCCCCTCCCCACCCCGCCCTACCAGCAGGACTTCCGAGGTGATTGATAAGAACTCTCTCAAGTATTTAGACGAAGATGATGGAGTGGCTGCTTGGGATAACACCACACCCCTTCCTCCTAAGATGGATTCGGGCATGGTGAGCTTGGTAAGATGTGCTGTACTTCTCTTTACTTTGTTTTTATTCTTTAAAGTGGAAACACTAAAGGTATATTGGTGGAGGCTTTTTACTCTCATACATGAGGTTGTTCCATCAGTTCTTGCCCAGTGATTACACCCTTTGACAAGGTGCTTTTCCCACAATTTTTCCTCTTGACCCAAGTGTATTGGATGTGTACCTGGCAATGTTCTGGTAATGAGGTCAGGGCTCTCAGGAAGAGCAGTATCAACACTGATGAAACTTCTGTGCTTCAATGTATTATTGTAATGGACTGTCAAAGAGTCATTTTTTTTTTTCACTTTTAATACTCTGTTTTATTATAAAACTTAGACAACACATTTTCTCTACCAAAAAACTGAAGGGATGATTCCTCCAGTTCCCTCTTCTTCATTTCACTATATTTTGTTCTTCTCTTCTCTTTCTTTCTCAGTTTGAAGATGATGCCATGACCCACATCAGCCAGCCATACAGCTATACGAAAGAACAAACAATGTTTACTGACACACATTTATGATCTCCAGCATGGCAGAAAACACCACATGTATTCATGTGCAAGTAAAATGTACAGCTCCATGTTTGAAATGTGTTTATAAATGTGTGTGCTTGTGCATGTGAGATGTCATCTAAATCAGTAAATCAATATGATCAATGTGGAGAAAGTTATGGAAATGTAATATGCATCTCTGTTCTGTTATGAGGAATGTGGGAGAAAAGATCTGAAATACAGAATTAATGATTGTTGAATATGTTGTTTGTGTAAATATATGATGATAGCTTTAATTGTAAGCGTAGAACTGGATGCCAGATGTAGGAATGATGAACATATTAAGATGTCAATATACATCATTTTTGTACGTAAAAATAATGCAATATAATTATAGATATTTTTTTTCCCATTAATGTGTGTTATCAATTGTTGAGTGTTTTCTTCATTCTATATACATATAGCCTCTCTTGTGTGTATTTTCATTGTTAGCTGAAAATATTGGCTGAATGTTCTTTCCTTTATTCATATTTGCAACAAATTTTTATTTAATCACTTTTTTCAACAAAGTCCATTGCACACGAAAATCAGAAGAAAAAAAATCCTGATTCACTGATGCATTGTTTTGAGGTACCTCCATTTTTTATGCATATATACATGGTTCTCCTGTTAATTTTGTACTGTATAAAGACTGTTTGGAACATTACGTCAACATCTAAACAAATATTGTTGCAGGTGTCTATTGACACTGTTCTAATTATCATGACATCGTTGGAGACATGTTTATTAGATAGATATAACCTTGTAAATGTTTTGATGGACAATTTTTATAGTAAGCCTTTGTCATTAGTACATTGTATTTAAATTGATTCCATGCAATGTCCGTGTAAGGAAAAAAATATGACAAAGTTTTTTACGATTCAGCTGAATTTTATTAATGTGAAACAGTAATATTCACTGGTATATTTTTCAAAAGGCTGCAAGATTTTTTATACAAGTGTTCCATTCTTTTATTGATTTGTATCAATCACTTGTAATAGAAAATGTGAATCTTAGTGACAGAAAAATGTATATTTATATTTTTAGTTGACTATTTAACTAAAATCACCTTGAACCATTTTGTATACAGTATAGATAGGTGGCTTATTATGCTATCAAATGCTTTTCAATATTTAAGAAAATCTTGTTTCTGACAATGATAGCATATATATCATTAAGATATTAGATTGAATGCTTAATTTTGTATTTGTTGTAAACCTTAAATCATGACTTAGAATTGTCCATATAAATGAACTGATTTAGGAACCAAATGTGTTGAAATGTATTTACATGTATTTCTTAACTATTATACCACATTCATGTCAAAATTAATACAATTTGATTATGAGTTTTGTGCCATACATAAAACATAAGTTTAATGTAAACTAATATGTTAGAGATAATTGATATCATGTCTTATAAGGAAAATCATAGATGTACATCTATTTTTTTCATATTTATTTAGTTTTTGTTCATTTCCGATTGCCAAAATTGTGTGATTTATACAAGGTTGAGTCTATAACAGCTCTATAAAACTATTTGAGTTAAAACATAAAAAGTTCTTCCTATATTCCATATGACAGGGTTTGTTTGTTTCTTACAGATTTTTAGTATTCTTCCAGGACTTTTCAAAAGATTATTGTGAACTTTGTGTCATTGAATATCAGCTTGTGGTTTGAATTATAATGAATTAGATGATTTGGCTTCTTTAAAAACAAAAATTGATATTTCCTTCGTGGGATTCATATGTTGAAACAATGGTTGATAATGACATTCGTCGTTTGGAAATTAGGGTTGCTTCCTTCTTCTTAACAAAATCCAATAAAGTATTAATCGATGTAGATGAAAATATTATTTTAGACAGTTTCATGCTCAGCACAAGCTCTGTGGAATATTTTTTGGCTGAAATTTTGACCATGACTTTTGGCAGGGTGTACCCTTTGGCTGAAACAAATACAAAATGCATTTTCTACATCTTATTCATATGATTGTAACATTATGTGTATCTTATTCAATCACCTTGTTAAGACTGAATGTCGATGTATATCTTCTATATTATCACCTTGTTAAGACTGAATGTCTATTCTTACAATGCCTTGACTTTGAATTGTTGTGTCTTTCACTTTTGTGATGATTGTACTTTGTATATCTATATTTTAAAAATGAAGGTTGTTATGAATTTTGCTGTGAAACAAAAATAAAAAGCATTTTATTACTGGAAATTTCTGTTGATTTCCTTTTTTAGTGATTGAACAACATGTACATTCAGTTAGATATGTGCTTAAAATGAAGACCAATTCATAATAGCCAACAAATTTCTTCATTTCTATTCTTTCTCCAATTTTTGTGTGGTTATTTATCTTATAGTTCCAGTACTCTCTCCATCTGTCTTTCTCTCTTGCTCTCTCTCTCATTATTTTCTTTCTCTGACTCTGCTTGCGGGGAGGTATCTCTCTCTTTATCTCCCTCCCTATTTTTCTGTTTCTGTTTCTCTTTCCATGTCTCTCCCTGTCTTTCTCCCTCTCTTGCTCTTTCTCTATCTTTTCCTCTTTCTCTCTCACTCCTTCCCCATCTCTCTCTGTCTATCTGTATATCTTCTCTCTTGCTATTGTTCTCTGCTACTCCCTATCACCCTCTTTCAGAGTGCAAAAGCTGGGTAGAAGCTTTGCAAGGTTGAAAATTACAATGTAATCACACAATAAGAATGTACAACTCCAGAATTAATGTTTTTGAGAAAGAAAAAAAAGTTTTGACAACCCGTTTTTATTTCACTCAAATATTACTCGTTTTCACCAAACAAAAGTGTATTTATATTATAAAGTTTAAATTTTGTTTATTAGGAGGGGAGGAAGATTCTGATCCATTGACATAAACATTCAAAGTAAAATAAATAAACATACAAAATTAAATAATGCAGCATGTACAAATGTAGAGTATGTAAAATTCAAAAGATAATTAACCCTTCATAAAAATAGACAAATTGCTGGAAACAGTGGTACTTTGAATTGAATTAAATAGAAAATCAGCCTGAATATGGAAAGACAAAACTCAGGGAGACAGATTAGTGAATGCTTGAGAAAATCACCGGAAAACAGAATAAGAAAATTACGAATTTTTGAAAGCGAGTTGAGATTACTAAAGATAAGGATAATCTCTTATTGGTAATACGGTCGTGATGTATATGGAGAAAGTTGTCATCTATTTTGTATTTAGATAGTAGGCCTTTTCTCAGTTTAGATGTAAAATGCTTTTGTGTTTTTTCAAGGGAGAGGACTGGTTAGTATGCATTACCCAAAATGTATCATGAAAACAAGTCTCTTGTATTATTATTATTATGGGGGAAAAAAGAAATCTTAACAAAATAAAATTGCTACAAAAAATGGAAAGTTCTTCATGTGTGACATCACACATCTTGACCGAATTGCCAACTGGAGATTTCTCTTATATTTTTGTCATCTCAGCGTTCAAACATTTTATTATTCCTTCTAATTTGTTTTTCTAATTTTCTGTTTCTACCCAGGCCAACTTTCTAGCAAGCGATAATTTCCACTGAAAACTGTTATTTTGCGATTGTCGTTATAAAGTCGTTATACGACACAACCCGTCCTATGTTGCTGAGCTCAAATATCACACATTTTCTATTAAAAAGAGTTGCATATAGCAAGGTTTGAAGTTTATTTCATAGAAATTAATTTCAAATGGTTGTTGGTTGTTTATATTATATATCCAGTTCGATATACATGATAGAGATTGAAAAGTTTTGCTCAAATATCACACACTGCGAACAAAATGGCAATGCGTATAACAAGGTTTGAATTTTATTTCACAGAAATTCATTTTGAGTATTTTGTTGGTTGTTTAGATATCCAGTTCAATAACAGATCGATTGAGATATTTATCAGTTCATTCTCGATGCGACCTCTGCAATGAGCTCATCCAAAATTTGGGTAGCAATGTGGATGTTTTGTTCTTCACAGTCATTGTTCAAATCTAGGTCAACAATGGAAATGTCATCTTTGTCTTCATCATCACTTCCAAAGTCGCTCATATCGGTGACGGTGGTTAATGTGTCATCGTCATTTTCATCGCTGATCGAGAGATCTGTGAGGCTGTCTTCATCATCCATTTCCTTCAAGAACTCTAACAAACTTGCCGATGTAAATGAATCAACACTCTGATTATCTTGAACATGGATGAAGCCTTCAGCATCATTGAGGGAAGAGCAATCGGATGGAGGGCTGCTGCACTCGCTTGTCCCATCGTCATCACTGCCGTTATACCTTGATGGGAAAACGGGATAGTAAGTGATGTTTGGGATGCTCTCCTCTGAGCTCCATAATGAAGTTGAGTAGCTCATTCTTTCTTCAACATCAGTATCATGGAACTGTTTAAGGAAACAAAGAACCAAATTTTTGAAAATTAAAACTGGAATGAGGTTTTAAGAAGGAGAGAGACAAAAACTGACAGGGTTATGAAAGTACAAGAAAGTTTTAAACCATTTTGATAATAAAAAGGGGAACATGAGAATGATGTAGGTGAGAGTAGGATTAAAAATGAAATGCAATTAAAAGGGTTCGATCATTGTAGACTGAAAGATACTGATATGAAGATGATTTAAAGAAGGAAACGTAAAAAGCGTCACAATAATTATGATCACTTACCATTTTGAGGTCTGCTACGGTCAAGGCATGACTACGCCTTCCACTATAGTCACCCTCTGTGTCTGTATAGAAAACATGTGGAGGTGAATCTTAAGTTTATAATATTTTGCTTAAAGAAATTTTTAAAAAGGCTGTTATGACTAAGAATTTTTCCTGACAGAATTGTTGAAAAAGCTTAAGTTATTTACGATCTAGAATAACTTTGTAGTGACTACCTTTTCAACTCTTACTTTGGCAATTGTATTCAATTGACTTTTATAATGACTTTCAAACATTTCGCATATGTTAACAATAGCTGGCTAATTTGGTCTTCTTTTTTTTCAGTCAAACCTCGGTTTGCATACTTTTCATCTCATGCTTTTAATTTTAGTCTTTTTCTGGCATGGACATTCTTCGTTACTATAGTCTGTTTCGGTCACTAGCCAATAAGTTTGTTTCCGGACCATGCTTTCTGGAAAAGGTTTTCTTCAAGCTTCACTTTCACTTTCATGTAGATCCTTTACGAGTATCATGTTCTTACAAGTCACTCAGTCAATTTAGATTCTACCAGAACAACCCTGCATGCTAACATAGCCTCTGCAAAATATTTTATTTCGCCCTTCATTTAGCGGACTATATAGCGGGACAGTGCAATATCTAAACTTTACTATCTTTGGAAATCGGACAGCCATTTTTCGACGTCCGCTTCAATTTTACCGATTTTATTACCGCATCGCCACATCGCCACGGACGGTTACCAAGAACCGGGTGAACCGGTGACCCATTTCCTTCAACTGGCAATGCTAACTCTGCTACTACAAGTATAACTATACAGTAAGAGCAACAATAATTTTTACAACTTTTTTGTGGTCATTTTGTAGTCACTCTTTGTATGAGATAAACACTAGTCTATTATATTCATGAATGTAGTGATATATACCCTGTATACATATTCTTACAATGTCATAAGTAATGTTGCAAAAAATGAGCCAGGAAAGAAAAAGTTTCGCACCTGAAACGAAACAACACAGACGTCTGATACATTTTCCCATTCTCTTTCGGAGTCTGGCAAAATATCGGCGATTACGAGATGATCTACGGGTCATTTTCTTTGAGATATCGAGACAAGAGCAGAGCTAACGTCTTTGTATCTAGGTGAATTCGTAAAGAATGAAGCACCTGTACTGATGCGTTACTAATGTAAACACAAAACTTGCGCGTGTAAGTGGGATCTTAGTAGCGGGTTTCTCATTGGCTAAAAGTTAGTACTTAGCGTGCACGCACTGCACATCCATTGTTTCGTATGTAAATGCGCACTGGTAGTATGATAGAGCTCTACTTATTGGATGAAATTACAACGCAAGACGTCACAATCGCTGTGTGTCATATCAGTAGGCATACGCCTTACATGGACATCGTCATAATTTTGCCCCCACCCCATGGAATGACCCGTATATGAAATAGTACTTCAGCTTCATTTCCTACATCTTTGGTGTCTCAATTCATTAGATAGTTTTTTTTTCGTGGAACCTTTAACATTTAGCGCCATTTCTGTCTGGTTAAACCGAGACATGCTACACTGTAAATAATTATCTTCTACTAATAATGCTCACTGTCTCCTTGACTTCATCGTGGCGTTCATGCATGGCCTATGGACTCTGTTGAGAATGCAAAGTTGACATTATATATTAAATGATTATTCATATGTATCTCTCTCTCTCTCTCCCTCTCTCTCCTCAGATTTTATCTCTACATGTCTCCCCCAAGAATATGCAGGGGCGGCGCTACAGGGGGGGGGGGCAGAGGGGGCGACCGCCCCCCTATGATTTTTCAAGTAGTGAAAAAAGAAAAAAAGAAGAAAAGGAGGAAGAAAAGGGAAGAAAGAAGAAAGAGGAGTATTAAAAAGAGAGGTCTTAAACATATAACTCTATATTACCCCTGTTATTTAATGGAGAAAAAATATGACGTCATCTTTAGGTCGTCTTGCCCCTCCTATCAAAATACCCTGGCGCCGCCCCTGAGAATATGTAAACATTTACAGAGACAGAGAGGAGAGAGAGAGAGAGGGGGGGGGGGGCTAGAGAGCAAGTAGGAAAGAGATGGAAAGAGAGAAAGAGAATGAGAGCGAGAGGAAGGGCGCTCTTTCTCTCTCTCTCTCTCGTATCAATTATTTTCACGGGACTGAAAAACACGATAGCCCTTATTCTGAACTCCGGTTTAAACTTAAACCAAGGTCAAATTGTGGTTTAGACCCAGTCTAAACCTGCCTTATGAACCAGAATTTTAGAAAATCACATTCTGAACTCCGGTTTAACTTTAACTCTAGACTAAGTGTGGTTTAACTTTGTACAGAAATATGGACTGGAGTGCGGTCTAAGTCAGTTTTAATTAAACTCTGCTTTAACTAAGACTTGGGTTTAAGTTAACTGGAGTTCAGAATACGAGCCAATGAAAACAACAACAACAAAAAAAAAAAAAAAAAAAAACATACAGCTAAACGTTCTATTGCAATGGACTAGTATTCTTCATTTCAAATTTTCCAGTATGGTTCTCTCTCATTCTCTCTCTCTCTCTCTCTCTCTCTCTCTCTCTCTCTCTCTCTCTCTCTCTCTCTCTCTCTCTCTCTCTCTCTCTCTATCTCTCTCTCTCTCTCTCTCTCTTTCTTTCTCTTTTTCTAAGTATGTCCATATAGCTACACTATGTGTACATAAACAAGTTCACCTGTACCAACTAGAATTATAGATACGGTGTAATATTTCAAGCAGCATCATTATATTTCATCATTATAGAATATTGTATCATGATGTAGTAATCTTAAGAATGGCATGACTATAGAGTATATCAATAATAAAATTATTCTTCAATATGGAATGTCTATACAGCCAGAACTTTATTAACATATAACTGAACTAGTAATGCAAACTTATGTTAATATTTCATTCTTCTGTGAAGTATTTTGTCCATGCATATGATTATAAGTGATAATTTAACACCGATTTTATCAACGTAGTATTTTTCAAAATAGCTTTAAAATAGCATACTTGAAACTCTTTCTGACAATAGTTCAATTATGCATAAAGTACATTTTAGAATAGTAACAAAAATACATATTTGTTTTTCTTTTAGTGCATTGAAGAGGAATTTGCCTTCTGTCTGTTTATGTCCTTTTCTCTTTAGCTTTTGGACATATTTTATAAATGTAGAGTAAAATCTGCCATTCTTATCAACGTAGTTTCATATTGGAAGAGATACTTCACTCGCTTTTTGTTTTCCTTTTGCACTTTTTATTTGGGGGGGGGGGATTCTCAATATTCCATCTTTAATTCGAAATATTCTCTTGAACAACGAAGATAATTATTATACGATGTTCCCACGGTTCTCAACTCAATCAAATTACTAAACTTGAAAAAATAAGTTGGTTTAAACTTCATGAAAAACGAATTTGTGGGATTCATCTGTTGAAATAATAATTGATAATCCCATTTGTCCTTTGGAAATTGTTTGTAAATAAGGGTTTCTTCCTTCGTAATAGAAAAAAATACAAAGTATTAATCAATGTAGATGAAAATATTATTTTAGGCAGTTTCATTCTCAGTTCAAGCTCTGCAGAATGACTTTTGTTTAAATTATTCATGAAATTTTGACCATGATCTTTGGAAGGGTTTACCCTTTGGCTGAAACAAATAAAAAATGCATTTTCTACATCTTATTCATATGATTGTAACATTATGTGTATCTTATTCATTATCACCTTGTTCAGACTGAATGTCTATTCTTACAATGACTTGACTTTGAATTGTTGTGTCTTTCACTTTTGTGATGATTGTACTTTGTATATCTATATTTTAAAGATGAAGAGGGGTGATATGAATTTTGCTGTGAAACAAAAATAAAATGCATGTTATTACTAGAATTTTCTTTTGATTTCCTTTTTAGTGATTGAACAACATGTACATTCTATGTGCTTAAAATGAAGACCAATTCATGATAGCCAACAAAGTTCTTCATTTCTATTCTTTCTCCAATCTTTGTGTGGTTATTAATCTTATAGTTCCAGTACTCTCTCAATCTCTCTCTTTCTCCCTTGCTCTCTCTCTCTCTCTCTCTCTTGCTCTCTCTCTCTCTCTCTCTCTCTCTCTCTCTCATTATTTTCTTTCTCTGACTCTGCTTGCGGGGAGGTATCTCTCTTTTCATCCCCCTCCCTATTTTTCTGTTTCTCTTTCTCTTTCCATGTCTCTCCCTTTCTTTCTCCCTCTCTTGCTCTTTCTCTCTCTCTATCTTTTTCCCTTTCTCTCTCACTCCTGCCCCATCTCTCTCTGTCTATCTGTATATCTTCTCTCTCTTGTTATTGTTCTCTGCTACTCCCTATATCCCTCTTTGAGAGTGCTAGAGCTGTGCAGAAGCTTTGCACTTGCAAGGTTGAAAATCACAATGTAATCACACAAGAATAATGTTCAACAACTCCGGAATTCGTGTTTTTGAGAAAGAAAAAAAAAAGTTTTAACAACCCGTTTTTATTTCACTCAAATATTACTCGTTTTCACCAAACAAAAGCCAGTCACACAGTGTATTTATATTATAAAGGTTAAATTTTGCTTATTAGGAGGGGAGGAAGATTTTGATCCATTTACGTAAATATTCAAAGTAAAATAAATGAATATACCAAGTTAAATATGCAGCATGTACAAATGTACAGTATATACAATTCAAAAGATAATTAACCCTCCATAAAATTAAACAAATTGCTGGAAACAGTAGTACTTTGAATTGAATTAAATAGAAAATCAGCCTGAATGGAAAGACAAAACTCAGGGAGACAGATTAGTGAATGCTTGAGAAAATCACCGGAAAACAGAATGAGAAAATTACGAATTTTTGAAAGCGAGTTGAGATCGCTAAAGATAAGGATAATCTCTTATTGGCAATACGGTCGTGATTACGTAACGCTGCCATTTATTTTGTCTTCAGATAGTAAGCAAAATACTTTTGTGTTTTTTCAAGGGAGAGGACTGGTTAGAATGCATTACCCAATAACAAGCCTGTTGTATAATTTACCTGGAAAAAAGAGATATTAACAAAATAAAATTGCTACAAAAAATGGAAAGTTCTGCATGTGAACAATCGGATGGAGGGCTGCTGCACTCGCTTGTCCCATCGTCATCACTGCCGTTACATCTCGATGGGAAATGGGATAGTAAGTGATGTTTGGGTCGCTCTCTTCTGATTCCATGATGATGGTGAAAAGCTCATTCTTTCTTCAACATCAGTATCATTTTTAGATAGTAACATCAAGTTTGGACTAAAATAATTAGAATGGAGTTGCAGCAAGATATAAAATGGAGAAATACAAGGACTGACATAATAATTGAAAATGAAATAGGTGATAAACGAGAGTGCAAATAAGGAAAATAGTTTATTTGTTTTAGACTGAATGATATTGATATGAAGATGATTCAAGGAAGGAAACCTAATTTAAGGAAGAGTTGCATTTCCTTTCTTCTATTTTCATTACTCACATTAAGTTTCGTTTCCTTCTGATATCTAATTTACATTGTCATGTACAAATGCATGCACACATCATTGTTACGTGCAATTTTGTTGTGAAATTCCTACATCTCTCTAGTCGCACTGACTGTCGCGACTTAAGATAATATGTCATAATTATTTTTTCTTACCCCTTTAATAAAAAGAAATATATCACCATTCCTCTCGTCAATTGGGACATGCTACACAGTAATTAGACTTCAGTCAACTCATCGTGCCGCCATCATGCTTACCGTACGGGCACATTTTCGAGAGGGGAGCTGACGCCTTTTGCCCAATTATAATCCTCGCGTTTCTAAAGATTTTGGGAGCAAGCCAGCAAAATTTGTGACACTTCTTTGTTGTGAAAATGTACAGAAATTACATATTCGGGCAACTCCCAGGCCGGATATAAGGATATTTGGGCACCTCGCTTCCCGAATATGAGGTGGTGGTTGCCCGAATATCGGTACTGTAAAATTCCTCGGGGGAAGGGGGGAGGAGGGAGGGGGGGGGGGGGGGGGGGTGGGCTCAGCCCAAGCCTCGTACGCTAGCTAAGGTCAGTTGTTTTCTTTCTTGACATGAATGCCAAGAGAAACAGTTTCTTAGCACATGTATCATAGCAAGATTTGTATCTTATCATTTAATCTTAAAGGGAAATCCAACCTTTATAGCAAGTTGCTTTGAAAGAAAGAGGAGAAATCAGAGAAGCAGATTGGTGAAAGTTTGAACGAAATCGGACAAGCAATAAGAAAGTTATGAATTTTTGAAAGTTGTAATCACTATGCATATGGGAATTTCAAATTGGCCGAATAGGTAATGTCACTGTGATGTAGCTGTGGACAACTCCCCCATTCGCTCTAACACACAAAATGACTAAAATGTCACTTTTTTTCAAAATGCATTACTCAGTAGGATCTTTTCGTTCATGAGGACCTATAACATTATGCTATCTCCAATATACTTTTAGTACTGCCCCGAGGGTAAAAGCCCATCGAAGAAAACCACAAATTAATGATATTTTTGTGTATGACAAATGGGAGAGTTGTCCACAAAAATGTCACGATTGACTCACCAAATTGCCAATTTGAGATTTGCATAGATGTAGTGATCTCATTTTTCAAACATCCATAACTTTCTTAGTCCTTGTCCGATTTCTTTCAAACTTTCGCCATCCTGTTTTTCTTATTTTTCTGCTTTCACACAACTCATCTTATTATCAAGGTTGGATTGCCCTTTAATCGGACTACCAGTTAATAAAACTACTGGATTCCAAAGTTAATAGATTTTCAGTGTTCTCCCGTCGCATGGATTTAGTGATCACATCTTTTAAACACTCACGACTTTCATGTCACTTGTTCCATTTCTTTCAGACTTTCACCATTCTGTTCCTCTTATATTTCTGCGTTTACACAAATCAACTTATGACAGAGGTTGGATTGATTTGATTTGATTTAATTTGTTTCCACGTTCAGTTTACATAATTTATGTAAATGAGAAGCAAAATATAAGTATATAAATCAAACGATGTAATTGGCCTTTACTTAACATCATTTACCCAGTATAAGTCATTATAGTCAAAGACAGAATAACTTTAAAAGACTTGATCATTAGCTTATTTTTAATGGGGTCCTCATTTCATAATGGGATCCTTTCACATCATAATTGGTCCTGTATATTTGTATTTTTCTGTACCTGTTTTATAGAGCTATTTCTCTTGGTGAATCTCCATCTTGTTTCGTTTTCCATTCTCTGTCAGCTAAGAATAGAACAAAATATTGTAAGCTTCCTCTTTTGACTGCTGCTACAAATTTTTTATTCTGAAAAAAAAAATGTTCACAAAATAGGAATAATAATCATGAATATAAACTCATAACAGCAACAAAATAAAATAAAGAAAAACATATCACTCGTAATAAATGTGGATTTTTTTTTCAAGAACATATAGTTGCATATTTCTAATATCTTAAAGGGCAATCCAACCTTAATGGTTAGTTGCTCTGAAAGAATTAAAGAGGAAAAATCAGTGAAGCAGATTGGTGAAAGTTTGAACGAAATCGGACAAGTAATAAGAAAGTTATGAATTTTTGAAAGTTGTCATCACTATGCATATGCATGGGAATTTCAAATTGGTCGAATAGGTAATGTCACTGTGATGTAGTTGCGGACAACTCCCCCACACAAAATGACTAAAATGTCATTTCTTCAACATGTATTACTTAGTAGGATCTTTTTCTTCCATAAGGACCAATAACAATATACTATCTCCAATACAATTTGAGTACTGCCCCGAGGGTAAAGGCGCTTCGGAGAAAACCGCAAATTAATGATATTTTTGCGTACGACAAACGGGAGAGTTGTCCGCAAGTATGTCACAAATAGCCAATTTGAGATTCGCATAAATGTAGTGATGTCATTTTTCAAACATCCATAACTTTTTTATTCCCTGTCTGATTTCTTTCAAACTTTCACCATCCTGTTTTTCTCATCTGCTTTCACACAAGTCATCTTATTACCAAAGTTGGATTGCCCTTTAATACATCATCAAACTAGTATTATTTGTACACAGTAAATAGTTTGTAAATCCGATGTAAAAGTAATCATGATGATCATTTTAGACAATTATAAAAGATTCCCATATAGTTTCGGAATTTCATAAACAAAGTAGTCCTAAATAGAGACAATTCTGGCTCAATACAGATACACATTTGGGATAACAGAATTGTTATATACATATTTACAAAGAATATGCAAGATGATATATCTGCTAAAAGATTACACGTTGATGTTTGCAGTAATCAGTGGTAATAGTATAGCAATTGAAGATACGCCTAAATAAAATTTAAAAATACAAATTGATTTAATACTCACATTGAATGATACCAATCATTAAAATTGAAAAGCTCCATGACATGGGGCTATATATATGATGCAGTGAGTTGAACGGTTGCCAAAGCAATAGACATGATTATTTATTAAATGAACAGATATGCTTAGGTTAAGGTTTTGTGACAAGGCATACATGTAAATGAATTTAATAAAAAGACAAGATTATTGATATTGTGGTCTCTCTGCCAATTTGCACTCAAGTGGCAAATGAAAGTGTTGTATAAATGTTGGGAAACATTTTGTGACTAAGAAAGGAATAAACTTATTAGGAATGAAGGGGGTGGTAATGAAGATAATCAAAGATTGTTTTTACCAATCAATAATTTCTCTAGTGTGATTTGACCTTAGCACATGACCAGAGAGGGTACACTAACAAGAGAGAGTCCCCCAACTGCATATCTGACCCAAGTTTTGTCACAATAGGATAAATACGGTTACCAAGTTTCAAAATAAAAACAAGAAAATATAGCATTTTAATACATGTTTCGGAGTCGTGCAAACTCCATCGTCAACCAAGGTACATTGTATTTGTCACAAGAGAGTCTTTGGTAAACTTTTAACATATGACATCAAATGACCTTTGAACTTAACGTATTATATACATGTAGATAATCCTTCGAATGGCACAGGTTTATGAACGGATCTCCTTAACTGGTCAGGTATACGCCGTCTTCGGTTCGGGAAGAAGAACCCAATGTCGATCACTTTCTTAATCTGTGTACCGGATCATTAAACGGACATAGAATGTTCGGAAATATAGAGAGTATACACTTGGATGAAAACTCTATAATTATATAGAATATAAAAAGAAACTTACTTAACATTATTTTCGATAAAGGTCTCTATTATCAAGAATGTCTCCTAATAAATACATCCAGATAATCAATCCGTATGTTCTCTACCATGTCTACGTCCATGTCTATTCGGTTCGGAATGCTCATCATGTCCATTACCATCCTGTTCCTGACTCTGCCTTGTGTGATGTTGAACTGGCTGGGGACGCTGAGAAAAGAAAGATACAGAGTCGGGAGATAATGTAGTTTATATCACGCTTAAACTCATCATTGATACAAAGATATCAGTGGCGTACCCAGGATTTTTTTAAAGGAGGGTGTCCTTTTACTCCAAAATTCTCTTACAAGCCCCCCCCCCCCCAAAAAAAAGGGTTATCAGCATTTTGGGGGTGTCTCTTTACTCCAAAATTCTCTTACAAGAAAAAAAAAAGAAGGTTATCAGCATTTGGGGGATCTCTTTTTACTCAAAAATTCTCTGACAAGCAAAAAAAAAAAAAAAAAAAAAAAAGAAAAAAGGGGGATCAGTATTTCTAAAGGGGTGTTTGAACACCTAGAACACCTAAACACCCAAAACACCCCCCCCCCCCCCCGGTAGGCGCATGAAAGATATTCATTCATGAACAAGATGAGCTTACTAATCATGGCACTGGAAGCCAGGCGTACTGGGGGAGCTGTATAGGATGCTAAAAGAGGTGAGGACTTTAAAAAATATTATATTAATTTACTTAGTTACCCCAATGCAAAGTCGCTCCCAGGTGCCTGTATACTAAACAATGATACCCCTGTTCAATTATTTTGCGAGGTCGCCTTGCCTCAACCAAGTGAGAAAATTCTGGAAATTGTAGTTTTGAAACCAAATCTTTTTTTTTTTAATCACATTTAATTACATTACAAATTTACACTTTACATCATTACAAATCCAAGTCCTAGTTTAATATCCACAGTTTCTCCTTTCTCGTATTAATGGGGATAGGCATATCATGAACAAATTGTAGGCGAGAGAGAGAGATAGAAAGCATACATTGCATATGAACAGTAAATTTCGTAATCATGGGGTGGGGGGAGCTATCCAATTCACTAAAGGATTGACGCCCTCCATAGTCATAAAACATGAGAGCTCAACAAATTGACTAATCATAGTCTAATATACAATTAACTAACCGGAGATGATTGCCAGATGGAAGCAGCTATCGTATCAATAGCTTGTCTGAGGCCTGGAAGATTCCCGCTAAAAGCCAGGTAGATCCACAAACAGAGCATGATAAATGCTGCCATGACGACGTAATTTAGGGAGGTTGCGAACTCGGAGAGACCAAACCATCGGAAGAAACTTGACAAGAGGTTGAAGATGACCATGATGAAGATCAAAGTAAGAGGAGCACGCACGACATTGAGGACTCTGTTCTTGACGTCCAAATCCGGTAGGGACGGCATCCAATGGGAATTTTCGATGTAGGTTGCGACACCGGACCCTAATTTCCCGATGGAGTCAACCAAGGAGCTAGCGAGGGAGCATATTCCCATACCACTGCGATGAAACCATCCGTAGATCTAAAGAAAAAGTAGGAAATGTAGGAAGGTTTATGAAAATAATGAGTGTCGTTGTTTGTGGTACACGCAGATTTTTTTTTGTTTTAAATTCAGGAAGGGGGGTTTTATACAACATATTTTTTCGGCCTTTGTATCGACGACAAAATACGATTTCAGTAACCCCCGATAACCTCCGAACAATTCTCTCCCCCTAAAATAAGGACTAAAACAATGATGAATCTAAGTTTTTAAACAACGTTGCTTTCAAATACGAACGTCCGCTGAAACAGGAAAATGTTTTGTGTCTTCGGACTCCCACAAACACCACTGAGGTGCAGATCAAGCAGGTGAGGGTGTGGAAGCGGTTAAATTTCATCTTCTTCTCCTCTGCCTTGTTTTCTTGCATTTTCCCTCTTTCCATTTTCGCTCTTTCAATGGGGGGAGGGGGGCGACAGTAAATACGCCGCTGAAAATAATCATACAATGAATGTTGCAAGAAAACTGTTCAATCTACGACGTTTGAACATTGTTCATGTCATTCTAAGAAATAACATAACTTTGTGTTGTTAGGTTATTTGCCAAATTTTCTATAATCCACCATGTCAACAAATGCTGAAATAAAGTGGAATTGTAATGGCCGATTATACGCGGCTAACATACTCATCCTATAAGCCTTGCCTTCAGGAATGTTGCCACAGACGTAAACGGATAGAAGATATATGAGATAACAGCCATAGTCTTGACGAAGAAGTTGGCCTTGTTCCTATTCATTTGTGTGTACTCTTTGCACGTTTCCATCATGTAGTTTGATAGCATCCCGAGGTATTCCTCGTTCATTGCTCGGCTTCCCACTTTGCGGTAGGCTTTGAAAGTCCCTTCTGCGTCGGATCTGATATCCTTTAGCTTAAGATCGAGTTCATTTGGGTCCATGTAAGACACCTCCGCCCCACATACCTGATTATAAACATAAAGAAACTTAGGCGAGTTTCCTATGAAATTCAATGAAATAAAAGTTAGAATACAATATGGTAGTACTACTCGTAGTAGTAGTAAGTAGTAGTAGTAGTAGTAGTAGTAGTAGTAGTAGTAGTAGTAGTAGTAGTAGTAGTAGTAGTAGTAGGATTAGTGATAGTAGTTGTAGTAGTAGTTGAAGTAGTTGTAGTAGTAGTTGTAGTAGTAGTAGTAGTAGCAGCAGCAGCAGCAGCAGCGGCAGTAGTAGTAGTAGTAGTTGTTATTGTTGTTATTGTTGTTATTGTTGTTGTTAGTAAAGCAGCAGCAGCAGCAACACCAGTGGTAGAGCAGTAGTAGTAGTAGTAATAATACAACAATAGTGGGTTCTTGTATAGCGCACATGTTTGTCAGACTTGACCCTCGCTCCACAATTATTACCCCGGCTTTAGCATGGCTGCTCTTACGGCGCTCTAGAATTTCATTGAATTAATTCCTGCCGGGTACTCATTTACCTCACCTGGGTCGAGTGTGGCAAGTATAGATTAATGTCTTGCCAAAAGACACTAGTGCTACGCCAGGAATTCGAACCCCGTACCTTGTGGTTCACAGTCCGGGGACTTATCCACTCGACCACAACACCTGACTATTATCATTCTCATAATCATCATCATCATCATCATCATCACCATCATTATCATCATTATTATTATTATTATTATTATTATTATTATTATTATTATTACTTCTACTCTTACTAGTAGCAGAAGTAGTAGTAGTAGTAGTAGTAGTAGTAGTAGTAGTAGTAGTAGTAGTAGTAGTAGTAGTAGTAGTAGAAGTAGTAGTAGTAGTAGTAGTAGCAGTAGTAGTAGTAGTAGTAGTAGTAGCAATAATAGTAGTAGTAGAAGTAGTAGTAGTATTAGTAGAAGTAGTAGCAGTAGTAGTAGTAGTAGTAGTAGTAGTAGTAGTAGTAGTAGTAGTAGTGGTATTAGTAGTAGTAGTAGTGGTATTAGTAGTAGTAGTAGTAGTAGTAGTAGTAGTAGTAGTAGTAGTAGTAGTAGTAGTAGTAGTAGTAGTAGTAGTAGTAGTAGTAGTAGTAGTAGTAGTAGTAGTAGTAGTAGTACATGTAGTAGAAGTAGTAGAGGTAGTAGTAGAGACATTAGTATACCGCTGCATTACACTATCGAGGATCATTTTTGACACATTATTGTTTATGTTTTAGCATGGTTCTAGATAAAAACTACTTTGCAGTTGAGTGTAATGGTCTGATTATTCATTTGCGAGTGAGCGAAGCAAGCAAGCAAAATAATGAAGATATTTTGAATAGCAGCGATTTTCCTAATATGATAAGAAGGCAATGGTAAATGCGAGAAAGCGTAGCAAGCGAGCTTTGGAAAAATTTTAGAAAAATTGTCCTCCTTCCTGTTATGATTTAGGGGCACTGCTCATTCTTGTATAATTTAGGGAATTGTGCCCTCCTGCCCCCTGCTCCACTGTCTCTCACTGTGTTGATATCAGTAGGGGAACCTATTAGTATGAAGCCTCTCTGATTATTTGGAGCTAGGTATATGGCTTTTTTGTGGAATTTAGGGCACAGTTTGTAAGCGACATCGGAGTATATAGGTACAGTTATATTAAATATATATAGGTATATAGGTATGGCACTTATCAGAATACAAAAGGGGCACTTGTCAAAAGGGAAAATAATACTTTTAGAAAGAAAAGGGGACACTAAAAAGGGGCATTTATCAGAGGTGAAAAGGGCACTTATCATAAGGAAAAATTGCACTATTAGAACGGAAAATGGGTACCAATCAGAGAAAAACAGGGACGCTTGTCGGATTTCAAAGAGGACACTTATCTGAGCTTAAAAGGGGCACTTATCAGAAGGTGAAAAGGGCACTTATTAGAAAGAAGAAGGGGCAGTCATACGAAGAAAAAGGGTCACTTATCAGAGGTGAAAAAAGGCACTTATCAGAAGGAAAAATTGCACTATTAGAACGGGAAATGGGCACTAATTAAACGAAAAAAGGGGCAATTATTAGATTTCATAAGGGGCAGTAATGTCTGAGGTTAAAGGAGCACTTATCAGAAGGTAAAAAGGGCACTTATTGGAAAGAAAAAGGGGCACTATGCGAAGAAATGAGGGCACTTATCTGCTATGAAAAGGGGCACATTTGGGGTACTTGAAAAAGTGGGGGCACTATCCCCCCCGCCCCCCCCCCCCGTGTTGTAGTAGTAGTAGTAGTAGTAGTAGTAGTAGTAGTAGTAGTAGTAGTAGTAGTAGTAGTAGTAGTAGTAGTAGTAGTAGTAGTAGTACATGTAATAAACAAACTTTATCTCACTTTTTAAAATTATTTTACTGAATTCATGCCCTTTCGAGTTAGATACAACGTATATAGGGTCTTACCATTAATCCAATTCAGGGTTGGAAATAAAAAGCAATACTAAATTCAAGTCATTATATTTTTCAAAATACCCTATAAATGTTCCACTTACTGTACCTTCTTGACATCTGTCATGAACTTTGTCTTAGCATGCTCTAAAGCAACCAGATGATGAGCTTTAGCTGTGGTCTGCAATATGAATGTGTAAGAAAAAGTATAATTAGTACTTATTGATCGACCTGTCTCACACTCAATTGCGTCCACTTGCGAGAAGATGCTCTCGAACAAAATTTGGGGAATGGGAGGTTTATTAAATAGAGTAATTGAGAGGTGAATTCACTGTGCATGGTTGTGGTAGTATTTTCCGTGAACAAAATGATACCAGTACTGTTATTAAACATTTTAAGTTGAAATAAACAAGGCTGAATGTGCCCCAAAAGATTTAAATAAAAGAAAAGATGTTTGAATGTTCAAGCAAATTTGTTAGCAATCTGTTATATGTGCTGGAATAAAAATGCAATCCCTTTGCTTTTTTCATTGCTTTCTATGTCCGTTCAGAAGCGCACTTAAAAACAATCCATCTTCCAGGAATTTCGAATATTCCGACAAGCAAAAAAGGACCACAGATTGTCAAATTTGACGGATACAAATTACAGATATACCTTAAGAAAATGGGGAGGGGAAGTAGGGTGACGATGTGATGTCGCATCCCTACACCAGCCCAGTGGCGTAGCATGGTTACAGCTATTGAGGGGGCACTGGTTCATGGGGTGGGGGTGGGGATAGTCTTAATATTTGCATGAAATGGAAGATAAAGCCATCCAGTGTGGGGAGGGCGACAAAAGGGGTCTAATCAATACATATTTTCACTTTGCCTTTCCCCTCTACTTTTTTATCGTCTTTCTATTTCTCTTCTTTCTATATTGTTTTCAGTTTCACCATTTAATTGTGGGCACGTATCCTATAGTGCCCCTCCACGGACAGCTATGCCACTACCCACCCCCTAGCAAGCACCCTGCTTACATTGAGCAATGTCGTCGCTGATGGAATGCCTTCTCCTTGAAATGCCTCTACGTACGACTGCAAACAGGAAGGGAAAAAATCATTTTAATTTAGTGCCATTCTCCCATTGAAATAAAATTATGTCAAAATTATTATAATCAAATAAAACTTAACATAATTGAAGCATATCCAACAAAAATGGGAATTATAGCAATTAAAACGAAACGAATGAATAAGTAGGCTCTGTCATAATTATTATAAGCACAAATTTGGAAAACGGCGTTGAAGAGAGACATACTGAAGCTTAGCACAAATTTGGTATTTTCGCGTAGATCTATGTCACTTATTCCCATGTTACAACGGTAAATATTCCGAAAGTTATATCTCTGTCTCTGTCTAATGTTAGGATATTAAACATTCTTGCCGCTAAATGCTCTACTATACCTTATACCGCATGTAATGTTTATGTCGGAGGAAGAATAAGGGGATAGAAAATGAAAGAAAACAAAACAAAACATTTTGGCATAATGTCAGGAAAGGAACTTTGCCCAGCAGTCAGTATAGTATGTCTAAAAGCTAAAGGTTTTCATTTTTGTGACGAGGTCGTGTTTTTTTTCTCAAAGGCAATTCTAACTTTTTCGGGAAAAAAGATACTCAGTACAGAGCACTGGAACAATAAAGGCAGTGAAGTGTGTTAGAGTATACAATATGTACAGGGCCCCGTTTCACAAAACTTCGTATAAAATTACTGAAATCCTTGAATCTGATTGGCTGAGAGCAAATTTGTCATAGAAATGGGGCAGTTAATCGATAACAAGTTTTATGAAACAGGGCCCTGAGCTGCATTCTTCCTGGCCTGTATAAAGGGAAACTACTCTATGACAGACCAAACTGGAGTAGCATATGACTAGCCATTGAAGGGGGCATAGATGTGTGAGGGTTTTACCATCTTATTTTCATGTTACCGTCAACTCTCCACCTTTCTTTTACCCCCCCCCCCCCTCGCCTCTCCATCTCTCTCCTGCTCACTCTACCGATGTCTCTGTCTCTGTCTGTCTCTCGCTCTTTCTCCATCTCTCATGTTTTCGCCATTTGATTGGGCGGGGGGGGGGGGGGGGGGGACTCATAACCACATAGCTATGCCACTGACAGGCCATTAATTAGACCAGTTACGGGAATGGAATGATAAAGAACGCTAATAAGCATGCATCGAAATGCGTGTATTACATTTATAGCTCACCTTCAGGAAGGTTACAAGTTTTCCGCAAGTAACTTCTTGACCTTCAATCTTCTTCTTGACAAGATTATCGAAAGAAGCTGTGGATTCAACAAACGTCTTCACATGGTATCTGAATTCTTCATCCACGTCTGAGAAAGAGAGAGGATAAGAAACAAAAATGTTATCCCAAGAACTGCCTGACAGTGAGTGTGTGAATTAGGTTTCAGGTTGCGAAAAACGCGACTCGAAATCGAGCTTAAAAATCAAGCTTAAATTGAAATCCATGGAACTGACCACTAGAATAACTTATACATTCTCCATTGTTATTCCAGTAGGATAATTAATCAATTATAGAAATATCTGTATGATCTAGAACTTATCAGCATACAGAGATTATAGCTCTAGGATCCCCCATCAATGATGGCTCCATCAATAATGAATGAATTATGGTAACAATATTATGTTTTTATCAAAGCACACCCGGCTTCCCGATTACAAGGTGACCGTTAAGACAGTTGCACAAATAGTGGTAGTTTCAAATTCTCGGACGTCGGAGGCTGCAGCCCCCATTCCCCCCCCCCCCCAACACGTAAGCATGACTGCACGTATAGTTTGCCAGAGATGATTATTATTTTTCTTCAAAAAGAGTAAATTCCTTCCCCACCCCGTAAAACAAGTTTAACAAAAAGTTAATGATAGCTCAATCTCTCAGTTATCCCCAAGATAATATGTACGCAATATCCTCCACATATTAGGAAACGGTCTCAGATAGCTACAGTGGCGTATGTACGGTGGGCGGGGGGCGTGCCCCGATGGGACTTGAAGGGGGTGCAAAAACGCAAAAGAGACAAAGAAAAGGGGAGAAAAGGGGAGAAAATGGAGGAAGAATATGATCCTTGGGGAATATATGCGCCCCAGTTCGCAGGATATAGTGCAACAGAAATAGATTTTCGAGGGTTTTAAATGCAAAAGTTCTCTAAAGCTCGGTAGCTTTGCTCCCTCGCATATTTTGCTTCATGATCTCGTATTTTCGTGCCCATATAGTTTCTAAATAGTGCTTTTAAAGGGCGGGCCCAAAGTTGGGGAAAACATGTTATTCTTCTTGAGATATACTGCGTCTCCAATTTAGGATAAAGTCTATTAAAAAAAAGCACTAGCACAGGTTGAACATTTGAAAAATGTGGGGTATGGGGGGTATGCATCCCCCAACTTTTCGGGTGGGGGATGGTGTGTACAAAAATTCCCCCCCCCCCAGGTTTCACCCCACCAAAAAAAAAAAAAAAAAAAAATGGTGGAAAATATACATTTCTATATTATGTTGTAAATATAATTTAATATATTGTATCTATTAATATTATTCAAATTTATATATTCTTTATTTCAATATAAATATTATTTATCTATGTACACTATTGTAGATTTATATGAATTTATTAATATTTATCTACAATTCTGTCGTTGCTTCTGATTTTTCCCGATGAATTTTTACACCACTAGAAAGTGAAAACCGTCTGCTTCAAATTATACAACATGGGTGTTGATCTGGGAGGGATATGGAGGTATAATTTCTTTTTTTAATGAAGGGGGGAGGGTGGCCTGCATGTGTTACCATCCCCAGATATATTTAGAGGTGATTTTTTTTTTTCGAAGACATAGTGCAGAAAAATTATTTAGATTAAAAGTACATGTAATTATTCTGGATTTAGAGGGTTCAGTCGGTAACTTTCCTTTATAATTCATTTCGCGCAAAATTGAAATGAAAATATAGTCACAGGAATCGAATGTGATGGAGAAAGAGGGAATACATCACCCCCAATATTTATCGAGGCTGATGACCTGTGTCATCATCACCCAGCTATACATAGAATAATTATGAAATGACAATCATATCATGTAGGCCCGGTCAGAAGCACTGCTCCGGGCGTTGCATGTGGGCACAGTGCCCCTTCTTTTCTCTTTAACTTCAGATAAGTACCCCCATTTTTCTTTCGAATAAATTCCCGTTCCATATTCTTTTAAGAGTCCATTTTGATAATTACACCTCATCCCTCAACTTAACTTTGATAAATGCTCCTATTTCCCTTTTAATCCCTTTTAATGTAACAAGTCATTTTTTTCTTTGTAATATATAGACACTGATTTTATTTTATTTATTTTATATAAGAACATTTTCCCGTTCTTATAAATGCCCCTTTTCAGGTGTGATTAGTGCTCCTTTTCACCTCTGAATGAACTGCTTTTTTTAGACATTCATTTATTTTTCTAATAATTGAAGTGTCCTTTTCCACATGATAAGTACCATGCTTCCCTTTCCCATAACGCTCGTATTAAAAGTATAGCTTATTAAATAAATTTTCATTGTGAAATTTGCAAATGAAACCCCATCAGAATTGTGTTTCCCCGTTTTTATATTACAATATAATTGCGACCTCACAAATTTTGAATATTGTTTGCTCGCTCGCTTCGCTCGCGCGCTCAATATTCAAGTCATACCACAAAACTGCAAAGCATGATGCTAAAGTTGTATCTTGGACATGTAAACAGAAAAACCATATACATGTTTACCCACCCTCACCCTACACTATATGTATACATATATATATAAAATGTGAGAAATCAATTGAATTGAATGAGAGAAATAATTTGCGTAGCTAAATTCATTGTTCCTCCTTACTGACTTCCTTTTTGTGGAAATAACTGCAGGGTTTGCAAAAAACTGTCTCCGCCCGGAGTCGAACCCGGGTCTTTGGCACTGTACGCCAAACGCCTTAACCACTAGACCACGGAGGCGGGTTGAGTGGTAATCGGCTACACCAGGTAGAAACACCGACAGGCAGCCCTTGCAACCCCTTCGCAGTTAATTCATTCCTTTTCTTTGAGGGACAGGGGAGTATAGAACAATGGAAAGCCGCATGCCTAGCTAGATCCATGGCGGATTCATGTATTAGAATTATTTAATTATTTACAATGTGTGAGAAATTGCCGATGCTATAGTATTAGAGCAAATTTCTCACACATTGTATATATATGTATATATGTGTGTGTGTGTGTGTGTGTGTGTGTGTGTGTGCGTGTGTGTGGGTGTGTGTGTGTGTGTGTGTGTATGTATGTATATATATATATATATATATATATATATATATATATATATATATATATATATATGGCCCATGAGGGAAATCATACCCCCACTTATGAGGACCTATCTACGTCGATGAGAGAGTTGCAATGTTGGGTCTTACAGGTGGCCTGGTGGGAAGGGGAGTTGAGACTTTACCTGAGAGTTTACGGGTTAATCCACGGTTTGTAGCCACCTTTGATCCAGGGTAGGGAAGGAGACAACAGTCAAGATCACTGAAGCAGTCTTGGATTCCTTGCCTCACATCTGTAAGATCACTGTGCTTACCAGATATCTAGGTATAAATTGGATTAGATTCGATTTATTGACTTTTATCTTCATACTCACAGAAATATCATATTAAACGTGACAATACATACTGAGCAGCTTATCAAAATTGTGAGGACATACCGTACTTTAATACATGTACGTCGAAATACATACAGCTCTACGATTAAAGAGAAATAACAAAAGATAATTTAAAAAATAACAATGCATGTTGTCTCTGTGAAGATATACATTTTCAGAAAGCAACCATAACTACGGAAGACGAGATGAATTAGGACGAAAAGACGGGAAGGCGAGAAGAGACGAGAAAAAGACGAGATTTTCGATCTTGTCAAGTCGACTTGATGAAGATGAGAAGACAAGAAGACATGATCATAGATCTCGTCATGTCGACTTCATCAAGTTGAGAAGACGAGAAGACCAGGGCCTTGTTTCATAAATCTTGTTATCAATAACAACTGCCCCATTTCTATGACAAATTTGCTCTCAGCCAATCAGATTCAAGGATTTCAGTAGCTTATAACAACTACTGTAACTTGTTATTGATAACAAGTTTTATGAAACGGGGCCCAGATGCTGGATCCAGTATCTCATCTTCTTGTCTTCTCATCCTCATCAAGTTAACTTGATGAGATCCAGTATTTCATCGTGTTGTCTACTATTCCTCATTAAGTTAACGTGACAAGATCCTGGGTTAACTTTTAAACTTCCGTACATAACTGATATGCAGTTGAGAAAAAAAATAATGTATTTACTTTTCCTGATCAATTTTTTTCCATACTTGTAACGTATCAAGTATAGCTAGGGTAAAACACCCCGATCCCGTTTGGAGGCCCAGGAGAACAAATCATTAACACTTGCAAATGGTTTAACACACGTGGGACTATACCCAGTTTACCCCCCCCCCCCCCCCCCCCCCAAATCTGGAGAAGACTCCTCTCTATTTTGTGCCGATTTCTGGATACGCCACTGTCACCTTGCAACTTACTACAAGCTTTTTTTGAAGAAACTTTCTACCCCCATCTAAGCCATAATCATTTTCTTCTGGGTTCGGCCAGTCTCGAACCAGGAACATCAGCGACTGTAGAGGAAATAATAAACAGTATATTATTTGGTCATCCTCGAGTACGGTACTATCAATAAATGAATTGATACGTCCATAGATACTCCATAGTTTTTCTTATTACGAATATTCTTTCTATCAGCGTTATCTGCGATATTGTGTACCATAATGAAGGGGGAAATGATGAAAGGGTATAACCTTCCTAACAGGTTGGATGGGATGAAATCAGAAAAATCAGAGAAGCAGATTGGTGAAAGTTTGTACGAAATCATACAAACAAAAAGAAAAAGGGGGAGAAGGAAGAAGAAAAAGAAAAATAATGAATTCTACCTCCCTCCCCAGACTGCGCGAGTCTGAGAAGACCAGATTCCCGAAACTGAAATTACATTTTTAATGAGGAAAATATTTTCATATTATAGGGGGAAGCCTCTAAACCCCTTCACCAATCCGGAAATCCTCGATATCCTTTTCCGGGACAAAATTTCTGCATTAAAAAAAAAAAAATTGTTGTTGACAATCCTGAATTTGCCCCCGAACTGTTGTAATGATGACCCCCCCCCCCCCCCTCTTTATTTGACAATATGTATACAGACCTGAAATGGTTTGTCAGTTCTGACAGTCTGTGCCTGGGCATGCCTACCATATTCAGCAAATAGCTGAAGATGTTGAAGATCGTTCTCTTGTATGTTCTGGCTTAGGTTGAACACCTACACGATAAACCATTTTGTAAGATAAAGCAAGGTAAATATGAATTATAAAGTGACTCTCTGGAGTAGGAAAAAGGAGTTCTATAATGCGTCGTTTCCTTTAAATTTTAAGTCAATCGCCAAAAACACAAATAAACATCAAGCAGTGCGTTTTTATAGACCTACGGAAAATCTCAAATACAATAGTTCCATATTGTGTTAACACAAGAAATTAATTCCAAACCAGAAACTAAGTTTAGGATGAAAAGTCACCATTTTGGAAATGGTGTGTTGAAATATCAAGTTATTGGTGAAAGTGTATATTTATAATCAGTTAATTCTGGAGAGAAAACAGTTATCATTTGTCACTTCTAGTATACACCTTTTAAATATTTTTAAATACTTTATATTGCAACGTTACATTTTTACGAATCGCCATTATCAGAAAAGTCGGCAGTTATAATTTCATTATCCTTCCCAATGTCTAATGGATAAGTTCACAAATGTATCTAAATTTTATATGGATACTTCTATCACAAGACCAGAGTGATGAGTTGTATTTTGTAATCAGCATACGGGATGCACACATTATTTAGTGTCAGGAAAGTTGGGGCAAGGTTTGGGGCCATCACAATAACAATTTTACTATAAAGGCTTGTATAAATTTAGATACATTTTTAATTGGTCTATTCACTAACCAGAGTTGAGCTGATGAGAGTGGCAAGGGCAAAGACAGCGATGCATTCCTTTGTTGACGACTTAGAGTCAAAGGTCCCCTGTGTGTCGAGTAAAACAACCGCGATCTTTTAAAAAAAGAAGGGATTAGAAAGAACAAAGTATGAGTTAAAAGTAAACATATAATTTTAACACAAAAGCGCTACCAATAGAAAGACAAAAGTTCCACGATCTTCATTATAACGAGAATACATGGAGACGAGATGTCGGAAGACAACTTCCCTACATCTTTGACAAGTCTAGATTTTGGGGTCGAAAAGACAAATACATAAGATAATTATATGTCTTCTACGTCTTCTCGTTTTAAGTTGAGGTAATTTGACATGATCAGGGGAGCGGATTTTATCTTCTATAACCCCCAAGTTGCACATTCAAGCTTTGTACAAGAGCTAGCGAGACAAAAATATACAACAGAACGGTAGAAGTAAAAGTAATGTGGAGGGGGGAAAAATGTCTAAAGAGAAATCCAGTTGAACGAATGCAGAAAAGTCAGAGAAAAATTAATGTCAAAGAAAAGGGTCAATGCATATTTTCAAAAGATAGGTAAAGGGAAATTGTTCATTTCACAGAGGATAACGAATTCGGGTAGTTTGAGAAATCATTATATTGGAAGAAAACGAAATTTTAAAAATATTTTGTACAGAACAGAGAGGTTAACTCGCACAGGAAATCACTGAGATGCCACTTTCTGTTAGTGATCTCCAAAGCTTCAGACAGTGTTAGAAATTCATAACTCTCTTACTGTTTAAATGATTTTTGATTTTTCTTAGAGTTTCACAGATACGGGATAATCATGAAAATATCTCTCATTTTCTACTTCTGTTGATGCCAGGGTGAACTTCTCCTTCATAGAATGAAATAGTGTATTAATTAAAGTCAAATAACAAAATGGATGTTTATGTGACAGGATTATACGTTGTTCTTCCCTTAAGAAATGATACAATAAGAGTATTAGATGTAAATTATCGAACTAAACGAAAGCGGTTTTTCTTCTCCTATACATGTATTTTCCTTTCTTCTTCTTTATTTTTTCCTAAGATTTAATGACAGTCCTCTTCCGTCTTCTTTGTTATCTTCGTCGACTTAATACAGTCTGGCAGTTGTAACACTATCTCTACACTCTTTAAATGTTGGTTAAATTGTGTTGGGTATTGATGGTTGGTAAGAAAAATGCCCAGTTATGAGCAATTTTTAACCAGTTCATCGCCTAGGGCTTTCACAACTATTAGGCACATATTTACCAACAGTACTGGTTAAATCTAGGTTGGGAATTTTTGCCTAGAAATTGGATAAATTCGGCCAGTTCCTCTTTCATGTTGAGTAAAATTAGTTGGACAAAGAAAGGTTAGTCGAAATTTATGAGGGAAAATTTTGCCATACAGAAGTTTACCTAACAGTTGGGTAAAATTTGCACAAGATTCAGGGAAAATGTTTGTAAGTATGGTTGGGTAGGGCACTCTTAATATGTTGGGCGAATCAAGTCGGGCAAACACGAGTCGGTTAAAAGTTTACCAATTTCTGAGCTATTTTAACCAACTCAGCTAAAGCAAGCTTGACCAATTTGTGGCAATTGTATTTACCTAATAAATGGGCATATATTTACCAACAGTTGGTAAAGTTAAATATGAATATTCATGAATTTTGAGTTGCGTACGGTTTGGGGTGGGCTAGATTTACTAACTGTCACCAAATGCATAAAAATTATAATGGGTATATAACAGCTTGCACCAGATTGCACCAGATTGCACCAGCTAAGCGCTGTGGCGTGCGCCTGTAATCCAGCTAACAGTTATTCAGCGGACCCAGGTTCGAGACTGAGTCACGTCTTTCGGTCGGTCCCAGACGTAAATAATCATATCTGATTGATACACGTCTGTAAAAACCCAATTACACACACGCACCAGCTGGATAAGATAAGATAGACCTAGGTTAAGATATAAAATAATTATGATGGCGTTAAAGTAGGATTAGGATAGGATTGATTAGGTTGAGACCCAGAGAGGCAGATTTCATTTTTTTTTTTTTTTTGGAGGGAAAAGGAAACAATTATTGGCAAATGTCTTGTTTCGGAAACAAAGTTGGTTCTTCTGTAGGCTTACCCAACAGTTGGTAAACTACCAATTAGGTAATATATCATTGGGTAAGATTTGTTGGGCAATTATTAACTAACTAAATATATAACCAATAATTGATCAAATTGAAGGTTGGATAAATGTGATTGATGAACAGCTGTTGGGCAATTTAATCTTCCCAACCACATAGCATTTTCATAACCCAACATCAGTTGGGCAAATTTTAACCAATAGTTTAGAGGTCAGTATGTTGCTCAGTGTTGGTTAAAAATTGGTCTTTTTTTTGTCCAACTTTTCTAAGAGTGTATAGCTCTTACCTCTTCACTCGTAAAGGTCGAAACACCTTCGTCTACATTTGTTCCTTCCACCATTTTTTTCAAGATGAAGACTTTACTCCAGGCCCATATTCCAGTAGTTTCCCTCTCGCTACCTCCTCGCCATGCAAACCCGGCAATGTCATCCTTGTTGGAACCAAGCCAGTTGTGCAAGTCGTCTACACGTTCACACTACAAAAGTACAACGGTTTACCCATCCATTATTTTGCATGAAATGACCCCCCCCCCCCCCCGGCTTAAAAGAAAGTAGAATAAGCTTTGATGAGAACTCTTAGCTACAATAAGATTTCTTGTTCTTGATAGTTCCATGGTGTTCTTACAATCCTCATCAGCTCAAAGACACACAAACAAAACCAAACAAGCTTCCCTAATTTACTTGCAAGCCCTGGGTTGTAATAGCGACATTCCGCCCGTCATCTACACGTTGTGAGTTTACATCTCCAATAAGTGTGGTTTTCTAAACAGATGATTATGGTACCTGAAGGAATGATAATAGGAATAGGCCTATGATCTATAAACGTACGTACCCAAAAGTTCGCCAGAAGGGGCCAGTGAGGGATTTTGCCCGAAAATCAAATTTCCAGTTTCTAAATGCTGAGTCAAACTATTATAGGGACATGTATTCTTGTCAGGAAAATATACGAAGATAGGAACAGACCACTTCACAGCCCCAAAGTTAGGTGGAATAATTGCCCAAATAGTGGCCTTTCGAAATCATCTAGGGCTGCAGCCTGTCATCCTCCAGCCTTTTACGTATGCCTAAGGGCCTCTCGAAAACTCTGCATATCCCATTACAAAAATAATACCAAAAGTTTTATTGTGGAGCGACAGACAGGAAGATCTTTCTCAATACGAGCGTTTAAAAACTTACGGCTTTTTCCAAATATTTGACGAAGAAGTTGAGAAGGAAAGATTTCCCCTTGCGAAACGCTCCTGCTACTGAGATAACGCAGACCTTTTTATCCTTGACTTTGTCGTCTTCGAGAAGTTCTTCCACGATCTTAGACGCTACTTCAAATGAACCTGTATCTTTGTTCTTTGTGACAATCTGAATTGCCTTGCCTTGGCTTCCCCAGAAATATCCAGACATGATGTGACTGCAAAGCAAAACGTGAAGTGAAAAAACAACCCAAACAAACAACACGTTAATATATTCCACGCTATCATGGCTCTAGGCTATTCCAACTCGAGTGATAATTACCATGTACACCAGTAGGTTTATTCAGCATAAGTCAAGACGGAATTATTTTCTGTCACAGAGATTGTCTACTGCATGTCATCATCATCGACGGTTACCATTATTTTTTTTTTTCATATTTATTTTGGAATTCAATTCATTTTTTGATCAGCTGTTTAAGTTAAATAGGTAAGTAGGCCTATAATCCAACCACATTAAATGTCAATGCAATTACAAAGTCAGAAATAAAAAGTTTTTAATTCAAATCACATCACATCGTGGACGTTTATTACATAATTTTGTGTAAAAGAGCGAATTAAAAAAAAAATAATTAGATAACCAAGAGCATGATATAAGCTGCAACTGTTTTACTGTGCTTTCAGATAACTCAATAAATTCAGTGCTTTATGTAGCAATACGTTCGTACAGCAAAGACCGACGACTGTTTTGGGGAAACCCAAATAAAAAAGCCTTGTCAATTATGAATGGTCTGGGGATTCCTCGTACGGTCAGGGGATTCTCCGCGTGGTCAGGGGATTTCCGGTGTGGTCAGGGAATTCCCATCATACAAACTAACAAAACGTAGGTTAGATTAACTTCTTTATTTCTGATATTTATACAGGGTAGCGTGGTGGTCGTCCATGAGGCCCTATTTGATAACAAAGATAGGCTATTAAGTAACAATATAAACTCATTACAGCAACAAAACAAAGTAAAGAAGAAAATTAAATATCTATACATATTATCTGGCATGGACGGCGATCCGGGGCAAATTTTGGAAATTGTACAGCTAGATGGTAAAGGCTAGTCGCCCCCCCCCCCCCCCCGGCCGTGACAAGAAAGCGCCGCGCATGTTATCTGGTATTGTATAAATGCAATTTATTTTGAAAGATCAAACAAATTAAAGCGTTGAACTTGGTTCAATATAAATCCCCACTTGAGATACCATAAATGATATTTACATAGAATATATTACAAGACAGTAATTGCTATTCAAACAATACAAAAGATGACCGTTCATTATACAGCATAATAATTTGGGATGTACAGGCATAAATACAAATGAAAGCACCAATAATCGTAATGAGTGGTGTCATTCATTCAGTTTGCAAAGCTTCGTGTCATCAAAAAAGTTTTTGAATAAATAAGTAAATTTCACAGAGAAATTATTTGCATAATTTTGCTGGTAGTACCCACTAATGAATTACAAGGTAAAAGATAGCAGAACTTTCAAGTTATGTTTAAAACTGTTCAATGTAGGTGCTTTCTTAGCAGAACATTCTAATTCCCGAAAGCAAAGGACTGTGTTTTTATGTGTCCGTCCTAAATTTTGGTACACACAACTCATCTTTTTTCGGCTTGTCTTGTACATGTATTGTAATCAGTGGCGGATTTAGGGGGGGAGGGCAATCCCGGCCCGTGCCCCCCCCCCCCTTTGAAGGAAAACAATGCATTGTGCCCCTCCTATTTGCGATTGTGCCCCTCCCCCCCTTTTCGACCAGAAAACCTTTTTTTTTTTTTTTTTTTTTTAAACCTCCCCACTGAGCGACTTTTGGAGGGCTGGCGAGACCAAAAATTATGGGTCTCCCTCCAAGCAGTTTCCCAAAGTTGACAATCCTGCATTTGTGTGCCCCCCCCCCCCTTATACGAAATCCTGGATCCGCCCCTGATTGTAATTATTATAATTAACCAACATGACTTGAATATCTCTTTAAATATGTTTGCGGCTTGGCGCATATCATGCTTCTACATCATCGCTGCACGCGTCCAAACTGGAATAGGCATCCATCCTAAACGAGTGAACATATCACCGGAAGAAACTTCTCCCAACACTACACGGGCAGCTCGTTTTTTCAAAACCTTTTGTATTATTGTATTATTATTAGTTTTATTATTATTATGAGTTTTGATATTTTTTTGTCTACATGTTCAGTCCCGGACGTAACTCTTCGTCAAATCATAACACCGAGGCATTTTGCCACTTTTACTCTTTTCAAAAAGCTTCCGTTTTGTGTGACAGAAAAATCATTTACACTATTAACAACCGACCTTGATCCTATCACCATGACGTTTGGACTAAACGGTTTTTTAGTTACCCCTGAAAATATATTTTGCATACCTCTGCTTAAAGTTTCTTCTACTTCTCTATATTTCCGCTGACTGTTAGAGTCGTGTCGTCAGCATATATGTGTACATATCAATAATGCCATCATCAACGCATTTACGCAAACTATTTATATACAAAGAAAACACTGAGAGGTGGCCCTAAAATTGAACCTTGTGGGACTCCAATGATAACTTTTAAGGAACTAGATGCCCTTTTAATACAAACTGACTGTTCTCGATTGGACAAATACGATTTAAACCACTGAATCCTGTGATCAGAACATTCAATGGCCTTTAATATCCGAATATAATTATATCTATTTATATCTATTTTGTCTTCTTTATTTTTAATTGCAGGGTTGGTGTTACGATCCAAAATCCTCAAAAGATAAGAACCGAACAAAAGATATTAACTTTAGATGATATGTAGTTTTTTTTAATATCTACAAATATTGAGACATGAAAATAATACAAAAATTACAACTATTAAGCCTACATTTAGTACATGTAATTAAATTAGCAAAGACTTACAATTTCTCAGCTGGGAAACTCTTAATCGACAGAATATGAATGCAAGGTAGAGTCCAGAAGGTTCTTGAAGTGTAGAGTAAGTTGGCTGTTAATTTACAATAAATCCCAATAGTTAATCCAAATGGTATGGTGTCCAACTGGTAAAAGAACATTCCCGAAGATCTAGCCGAAGAATGTCCAAGATAATTCAGGAAGTCATTGATGTCGACGATGATGTCGACGACGATTACGAAGATGATGTCGATCACGATGTCGATAATGATGTCTACTGCGATGTCGATGATGTTGAACACGATGTCCAATACGATGTCAATAATGATGTCCAAGATTAAGTCCAAGATAAGGTCCAAGACAATCTCCACAGGATGATATCAATACCATCAATATCAGATGGTGATAACTGAGAATTTACGCAATATATGCTCCACGATGTAGTCAGGTATTAAATTCTGAAATTTCTGTGGAAGCTCCCAGCTTATATACAATCTCAACCCTTAATTAGAATTTTCTACCTTCTACTACAACATTCATGTGAAGGTTTGGAACTTCCTTGTAAGTTCCACATACTTCTAGTTGTAACAAACAAAAGAAGGGGATTCCAATGATCTATTTAAAGACTCATTACAATGTTACACTCTTACTGAGAAGTTCATGCAAAGGTCAGGTAAACAACATGTTCCAGCATGTAATTACATTGTTACTAGCATACAGTACATTACATCAGACATAATGCAATGATCTAAAATGTTCTTCCTCTACTGGTTGTGCATTATTTAATCTGTAATTAATGATTCTTTCACTCTAACTTACAGAGTACACTGACTTTTTACATCTGAATAATGACTTCTTTTCTAGAAATTTCTATGTTCATAAATACATAAAGAAAACTGGAAAATAATTTCCTTCCAGAAGATTCTTCAATTATGTAACAGTTGGCCTGTTCAGATATATGCAAAACTGCTTTCCAAAGGCACCCTGCAGTTTAACAAAATCATTCTACGTGAAAATACAAAATACATAACACTTAGGTAACATAGTAAATTACAAAAATGAGAGTGAATTCATGGTATTATGAATTATGAGGTGTTGTGGATCAGTGGATAAGTCCCCGGACTTTGAACCACGAGGTCCGGGGTTCGAATCCCACCGCAGCACTAGCGTCCTTTGGCAAGACGTTAATCTACATTTGCCACTCTCCACCCAGGTGTTAAATGGGTACCCGGTAGGATGCGAAAGTTAATGTCGTTTGCTTAGCAATGTGAGCGCCATGGCCCATTGCTGGAATACTCCCCAGGGAGTGGAGAATGTGCATACATTGTGTGCGGGCAAGCCAGAATCCGATGACCGGGGTAATAATATATCTGTAAAGCGCTTAGAGACATCTCCGATGTATTAGGCGCTATATAAAAGCGGAATATTATTATTATTATTATAAAATGTAATTTTTTGAATTTGAAAAAAGGATGTATATGATAGACTTTATCAAATGCTTTGGGCAAATCAATCAAAGCAACACATGTAAACTTATTGTTATCAATGTTTTAAGACCACTGATCAAGTTTCATTAGAGCTGTTAAAGTAGAGTGCAAAGGACGAAACCCAGACTGGTTAGGATATAACATAGTAAAAACAAAGTAAAACAAAGTCATATGTGTTTAATTCTGAGTCAGGTATTTATGAATCACACAAAGTCTCGTTCAAACATACTGCATCCAGCATCCAAGGGGTCATTTCAAAGTAGGATTTTAGCTCAGCAGTTTTATATACCAAGCTATGAATGTTCAGGTGAGCAAATTTAATCCCTCTTTTGTATGTATTACAGGGATGCACCCATTTTCCAAATCAATCATCATGTAGTTTGCCAGTATCTGACTTATTTTCGTCATTAGTGTAATTAAGGTTAGTGCGACGCTGGGAGCTTGATACACCAGATGCACACTGCTATCTGAGGCCTCCTTGCCCCTTCTCGATCTTCTGTTGTCTCTCGACTTTGTCTTCCTTAATTGGGCTCATTAGCGGATGCCGGGAGGGGTATGGGGATACGTGCCCCTCCCCCCCCCCCCCCCCCCCAATCAAGCAAAACACAACCTGGTATAAATAAAGCGCATAACAGCAACATCAACAACAACACAGGTTTTTTTTTTTTTTTTTTTTTTTTTTTTACTTCAAAAGCTTCTGAAAAAAAAAGGGTGAGAACCTTTTTTTTTGTAGGGGTGGGAGTGGGTGAACTGTAGTCTTATCAGCACTTTTAGAGACATTTGACACGCCCCACCCCCTCCCGGCCGATTCCCTCTTTTCTTTGTACTCCCTCTGTCATATCTGGCTTATTTCGAAAGGGTGCGGTGCGGAGCGGCGCGATGTGGAGCGTTCAACGCACCCTTTCGAGAAAGGGGGGGGGGGGGGGGGTTCTTCTCGAAGGGGTGCGTTAAATAGCCTTTCACATCAGTCGTTTATAATAAAATTAAAATAACGAAATATCACCTATTTTTTAACTAACTGAACTTGGAATTCAATTTGTATGTGTTTAAAAAGATAAAATTAATTTTTTTGTTTGTTTAAGTCTTCATGATTAGCATTCATTATTATTTTATTTATGAAATAATCCGAACAAATGATCCGAACGTATTTCGTCGGTTCCCTGCGTTTGTTGTTATCTGGATTTTTTTTTGCCAATTTCGATCGCGTTTACCCATTTTCCCCATCTTTCGCGGTATTTAACGCGATCAGGAAAAATGCAAAATGAAAGAGATTATCCCTGCATCATACTGTGGTTGTGACAACCTATGGCACATCAAATTTTCGGCATTTTGATGAAGAAAAAAAAAATGGACGTAAATTGCGGTCAATACACACACACAAATATAGTTTGCAAGAATCTTCAGTCAAATTGAAGGAGGCAGACTTAATCAGAAGAAGAAGAAACATTATTGCCACAAAACCAAAATGCGTGCAAAGTCAATGTGTTGCTATGCGTTGCCAAGCTATTGTTTTCACCATACAATAGTTTTCACCCAGCGACGCGGCCGGTGTCATGGTCGATCTGTTCCGGGTTCCGGCGGAACGAAACGACTAGTCGATTTGTTACCCGGAACCAAGCGACTAGTCGATTCGTTCCAGTGGACTCAAGCGACTGATATCACTTTTGGCCGATACGTAACGAAAGCCGCCGTTTGGTTCCGACATTAGTTTTCCATTGGGGCAGTATTGTTTACCTGCATACTTCATTTTTTCCCTTTTTTCATTTCTTTTTCTTTTCTATTTCTTTTCTTTTTCTTTTCTTTTTCTTTTCTTTTTCTTTTCTTTTTCTTTTCTTTTTCTTTTCTTTTTCTTTTTCTTTGCGCAGAATTGAGGGGGGGGGGGGCTACTGCCCCCAAGCCCCCCACCAGTACGCCAGTGATGTATACAGTGTATATATGCTTATTCATATCTTAAGTTCATCTGTAATGGCCTGATGGGCAGTGGCGTATCCAGGATTTTGTAACGGGAGGGGGGGGGGGGAATCTCCGAAAATTTTCTGACAAGCAAAAAAAAAAAAAAAAAAAGGTTAGCACATTTTGGGGGTCTACTTTTCCTCCAAAATTCTCTGACAAGCAACAAAAAAAAAAAAAAAACACAAAAACGGGGTTTATCGCATTTTGGGGGTGTAGCAAACATTTTTCATTAACCCGATAACCTTTTTTTGTGTCCCAGTGCTGATGGGGGAACATGGTATGTATTTTACACTAAAAATGCAATACGTACTTGATATGTAGTTATTATTGGACCACATAATTTTGAAAGACAAAGCTTTACAGATAATAAGAGCTAGAAATGTGCTTATCTTGTGTCACTCTCTATTTCCAGCAAAGATTTTTTTTTTTTTTTTTTTTTTTTTGTCACTAAAACCTGGGGGATGATTGTACACACCCCGCTATCTTTGCCCCTTTCACGTAGGGATTCCATTTGGAAGCATCTAAAAGAGTTGAATAGTTCACAATACAAGTCACATGTATGATATCCAGTATGCTATGTGTTTCATGTATTAAAGGGTAAACATTATGTATACTCTGTTCTAGCTTATATTGTTGTATTTACTGTTTGCACCTTAACTGTCAAAATGACAAAATTCGCGAAGAGTACATTTTTCTATACAAAATTCTCAAATAGGCAACAGTGTCCGTTCTGTTGGTGTGGTTGCTTTGGAGGACTTTGATTGGTTACAAAAGGCGACCAGAAGAGTACATTTTTCTTTAGGGGTGTTACCATGACATTATGCTTGAGCACAGTAGAGATTCGGATCGCATGAGCGGCTAAATATCTCGTCGATTGGTTCCAAGGAACGAATCTCCTGGCTGGAACCAATCGCCTATGACGCTCGCATCGACTCGACCAAAGCGGATCCAATCGGCGGGTAGACATTCAGTCGATTGGATCCTGTGGAACCAATCGCCTGCTCGGAACAAATCGCCTATGACACCGGCTGCCATCAAGACGAAAGTTCCCGGATCTGCGGAACGCAGAATAGAGTTACCGTTACGTACGCGTATGTAACTCTATGGCCGCGCCGCACCGCACCCTAGCCTTTCGAGATAAGCCGTCTTATCTCGTCTTTCAAAATATATTTTGCCACCTTTCCTTTTTTCCCCTGTCCTTCCCTTATAGGCTT